>VZUI01049808.1:0-64061 GCA_013401135.1 Cettia cetti
TGGGCAGCAGGGGAGGGAGGGGATTCTGCCCCTCTGCTCTGCTCTGCTGAGACCCCACCTGGAACCCTGCATCCAGCACTGGGGTCCCAGCACAGGAAGGACATGGAACTGCTGGAGTGAGTGCAGGAGGGCCACCAAGATGATCAGAGGGATGAAGCATCTCTCTTACAAGGGAAACGCCAAAAGAATTGGGTTTGTTCAGCCTGGAGCAGAGCAGGCTCTGGGGTGATCTAATTGCAGCCTTCCAGTACCTGAAGGGAGCCTCCAAGAAAGGGGGACAAATTACAAGAGCATGCAGTGGTAGAACAAGGATGAATGGCCTTAACCTGAAAGAAAGTAGGTTTATATAAGAAACAGGGAAGGAATTCTTTACTGTGAGTGTGGTGAGGCTCTGGAACAGGTTGCCCGGAGAAGCTGAGGATGCCCCATCTCTGGGACTATTCAAGGCCAGACTGAATGGAGCGCTGAGCAAGCTATTCTAGTGGAAGGTGTCCCTGCTCATGGCATGGGCTTAGAACTAGGTGATCTCTGAGGTCCCTTCCAACCCAAGCCATTCTATGATTTCATGATTTATCTAAGGGAAACACAGTGAAAGGTAATATGCCTGCTAACTTTATCATTACATGGTAATGAAGAACTTTTAAAAACAATCTGGCGTAGATTTTTCAAATTGCATCTACTGCAGCAAGACAGGTAATTTATTAAATAAAGGGTTCTGAAATCTCAGGGCTTCAAAAAATAATGCAATTGGTGCAAATTCTCTCCTGCACTTGGTGCAAGAACTCAAATTAATCCAGCTGGTTAGCACAACAGGAAGTCTAAAGACTTGAGCCAGTGTTTTGAAGTGGGGAATCCCTCTACTCATGATCAAAAGGGCTAGTCTTGAGACCAGGAAGGGTCAGCATGGAAACTGATCTACTAACTGGGAGCATGGCATGTTTCACTGCACCAAAAACAACACAACGTCACCACCACCCACAGAATACACCTAAGTACCAGCCTTGGAAGCTCACGCGACTTAAGTCTTAAACAAGCCTACAAGGCACACAGGAGGAAAAGCAGGATCTGATGGATCACTAGACGCTGCTTTAGTATCATATAGTTGTTTCTGTGCAAAAATATCCATAAATTACCAGCTTGAAACTTCAAGTATCTATAAAAGAAGCATGTGTAATTTGGGACAAATACAGGGCCATGTGTTAACTCACCTACAGCGTAAGAAATGAAGTTCACAACTACAAGACAGGTATAGCTCTGAATCAGTGGAAAAAATGAAAACTACTTACCAGAGCAAGTGAGAATTTAATTTTATTCTCTCTATAGGAACTTGCCTTTTTTCCATCTATAGAGGTTTTCTGAACTCAAAACACTGAAGGACCAAGATAAAGCATGCAAGTCTTGGACTCATTCTATGGTAAGAGAATCCCCTTCATGTTGGGGGCATCAAAACTTGATGACTTACTTCCTCTAAAAGGAATGGTCATGCAGCAGAGCAACAGCCTGCAGAACTACTCATTGTTGCATACAAATGTTTCTTCCTGGCACAATACTCATTTAAAGTACTAAGTAATAAAAGCTGCAGCAAGAGACAAGGACAGAAAACACTGGTATATTTAGAGATGCCAGAGAAGCTCTTTGCCTCACAGTAAGATCAATGACTGATGCAGTCTTCCATAATCACGGGCACTTATTAACTGCTCATCAATGTAGACTGAGGAGGTAAGCAGGATGGCTGTTGCTGTGAGTGAAGGAAACAAGGTGATGGGGCTGGGATGAACCAACACTGGCAAGCTGTGAGTTATTAGTGATCTTTCAATAGAAGCTTCTGGACAAATGACTGATTTGAGGAACTTTCTTCAAAAAACATCAGCAGGTTCTGTCACATTTTGACACTAACCTAATTCAAAATTTTGGAGCTAGTTAAGGGTTTTATGCAGGTAAATACACAAACCTCAAAGAAATACAGAAATTCTCTCTTGCTTTCTACAATTCAGCATATTTATAAACTGACTTAATTCTGTCATAACTAAGTACTGCATTTAGCCAAGCCCCATCTTTTCCAGCTGCCACAGAAAAAGACACCCACCCCATTTTACTGGCCCACTTGAGACAACAGAACACAACAGCCGCTCCTTCCTCATCAGTTTGCTGCATTTAATAATGCAAGAACATGCAACCATATTCAGAAATATAAGCTGGAAGAAGGAAGTGCCATGCCAGTGTCAGAATCCAGCAGCATCCATCAGAAGAACAGTAACAGCCAACTTCTCAATGGTAAATAGCTGTTTCTGTGCACTTCTGCATGGAAGCCACAAGAGCACTCTTTAACAGAACTTACTATAAATAATTTGTAACTGTTCTTACTGTTCTCTAATAAGGTAATTGGAATCCAGATTAGAAAGCAAGTGGAAGACATGATAGTATTGGAAGAGAAACGTGAGAGAGAACTTGAACAGACCAAATATGTATGAACTCCCTTAAAAGATCTCACTAAATTCTTAAATTACAGCTACCACAGAAAGGTGGACCAAGAACATGCATATGACTTTTGATGTCTCAGTGCTACAGCTGACCACATCTCTGCAGACATACTTCTTGAATAATCATATGTATTCAGTCTATCCCAAAACCAACTGTGTGTTTGTACATCAGCATGCATTTCTTGGTTTAAAATTCACAAAGTACTCACTCTTTTGTGTTGCCTGGCCAATCTGGCTTTAGTCTCCTCCAGTTCTTTGTGAATCTTCAGGACGTGCTTATTCATCTTACGAATTGTGGAATGTAAGATCTCCCAGATATAAAACCTAGGAAACACACAAAGCTCAAAACACCACATTGCACACTACAAGAAAGTAAGAAACAAAATGTAGTTTCCTAACAGAAAAATGTAAGTGCGAGAATTAAAAAAAAAAAATAAAATAAAAAAAAAATCTAAGTATCATTTAAGAAGACATCTACCAGAGTGAATGAACACTGAGCATACAGGAAAGCATACTTGTAATACAAGAAATCTTAACTATCAGTCCTTGCCTATTAGTTGCAGTACACTTCAGAGTCGGAACTCTATTTCACGTACACACAGCAAGACTACTAACACCGAACTTGGCTCCTCAGATTGAACAGTTCTCCTGATCTCAATATGCAATGCATCAGTGGCGGTATAAGTTACGTACCACCCCAAAGGCCAGGGCCAGCAGCGATACAACACTCTGCAACAGACTCTGTCTAGGAACAGTTCCACAGCAGGCTTAGACACTACTAGCAAAATGACATGCTACCAATCTTACACTGTCACACCAGCAGTCCTACCTCAACTCAGAAAGAAAAATGTTGAAGTACATATTTTGTAGAAAGGGCAAAAGCCTAATTGTACCTTATTCCACTACTGAGTTTTCAAAGATTGAACTATGTACTGGCAATTTAAAATAGCAAATCAAAGACAGATAACAACTCAAGTCAAGTTCTTGTTACCTAGTAAAATCATGTGCCAGCTCTGAAGAAAAGATCCAGTTTGCTACTGCAGCACAGTCAACAATTTGTGTCCGAATCATCTTGTCCACAAGCACAGCAATCATCTGTATTTTGAGAAAGACAATAAACACATAATCTGTGTAAAGTATTCCAGCCTCAGATAAAACTAGAGATGATTCGATGTAACTCTGCATCAGCAGTATTACTAAGTAATTTCAAATACTTTAGCAAACTGGGTAGTCTAGCTTAAAACATTTCAAATGAGGGGATCTGTATCAATTACATAAAGCATTCTAATTTTGCTAACAACCACACCTACTTCTGAAAGTATCACTCTTTGTTAGCATACATACTCCCATACAAAAGCAAAAAATATAAGAATCAAAGTTGGAACAGAGGCCTTGAGAGACATGAGTGCTAGTATTTGACATCAAAGTACTTCAACCAGAGCACATATACCTGTCAGATCACCACAATGAAGGAGCTGCTGCTAGCCTACTCTCCTTGAACTGCAACAGCCTTTAAACTGGACAGTAAGCTTTTCTCTACAGGGCCCATTAACTTCAGGAGAGAACAAATGAGCATCATGGAAGTCAGTGGAAAGGCGTACTTGCCACAGGCAGTGCCATGATTCTGAGGGAGTTGCAAGCCATCTAGCAGGCAACTGCAGAGAAGAGTTAGTGACTAAAGAAGATGTAAGCTGTTCAGAAAAAAAGGGCTTATCTTAGTTACTCATGTGATTGAATGCCACAGTTTCTAAGAACCACAGCCTGCACTGTATTTATCCTTACAACCACCCGTTGTCAAATGAGGATGTGTAACAAAGCTCCTTTTAAGGAAGGAAAATTAAAATAACTGAATGAATCATACAGAGGACTCAGCACTCAACTTTCAAGTCCCAGGATAGCATCCTATGCTCTATCTGTCTTTCTGCATTGCCAGGAAGGATTTTCTAATTATTTAGACTGGTCTTCCAAAAAACACACATCTAGGATTTGGAGAAAATACCTAATCTCAATGTTAAAGTTTCTCTTTATGAAGTCACCACCACCAGCTTGCTTTTAAGTCCATGGACTACTGACTCTTGCTGTTAAATCATTAACTGCAGCACAGATCACTCATTAGTGCTTTAAGCCATATAAGTAAGCATTGTTGGTCTGAACCAAATCAAAAAGGTGTTCCCATACACACAGGAATAGGGTGAGCAGCCTGAAAACAGACTCCAGGCAAGTGTCCTGCTGTGAAGGCACTATTCCTTCTGTGTGACAAGAAGTCGAGGACTTGGGAATAAGAAAAAAAGTACTTGATCGGAAGCAAAAAACACTGAACTGCAGTAAAAGCAAGAGAAGAAAAGTTCCATGATTAAGTAGAACAGCAAACAGCAGACTTTCCTAAGTTTTGTGCTTGAGATTTTTAAAGGGATCTTGATTTATTCATAAAAATTTAGCACAACTATTTAGTCTGGTTTTGAAACCTTCATCTCAGTTTGGTAGTGCTGCGATACAAAGGAATGAAGAAACTAATACAGATATTATAGTGCAGTAATGAAATTTCTTCTGATCCAGTTAAATGGCAGCAAAAAGTAGGTCAGACTGTAAATGCCACATTTTCAAGGTCAGTAAACTGGGTAATAAGTGAAATATATTTTAAAAAAAATCCTCCTTTTTGATGTTTTTAATAGCGGTAACAAGCTTGCATAGGCATTTTCTAGGTGCTCATTTTTTCCACTAGAGAATGGACCACAGGTCCAGTAGCAGATGTAAGGATTACTCCTGGTTATCAGTGACATCACTTTTTACAGCCTGGCTCGTGCGACTAAGAGGTACAGTCCACTTTCCAGCACAGAAGTCCATCTTTCAGCAACACAAACAAACCAGCAAGGAATATGTGAAGTAACTAACGCAGGCAAAGTCAGCCTGAGCTCCTCATTGACTTCTGTCCATAGAAAAATGACAGCTGAGGTAAAATACAATTGCTGTGAAGAAACCGAACAGCTTAAACAACCGAGGCATCTTTTGTAGGTCTTTAAGGGTGTTATTTCCTCTGGCTCAAGAATGAACATTATCACAGCACTGTCAGACTGATCTGTTCTAAACAACCACTACTGCAGCTCTACTCACCCTGCCCACGCACAATAGTGACTCCAGCATGAGCTCTGTGTAATAACTGGACGACTTTCACTAGCCATTGTTGGGAGTGGAAAAGCCCTAAAAACCCCTAGGCTTCCACATTTCTAGGATTGTGGCCCATTTTAGATATGAGCTCTACATCTGTAGATCTACATCTGGTGGGTAAATTTAAATTTACATATTTATGTTGCTTTCTGACTCTGAACAAAACCATGGTTTCGGCAAAAGTTATTCTCTTGTCCAACAACCAGCCTAGTATGAATCTGAGTCTTAATGACAGCCCTTGCACTGTCACAGTGAACTCTTGAGGAAGAAGCAGCACCACTGATGGTATATATTTTATGCCCAGCCTTCATTTTAGTAATAGCAACACTAAATACAATCTAAACTTTCATTAGAATGACAATAGACAAGTTATTTTTAAAGGATATAAAATAAACTGTACATTTTTTATTCACATATGACCTCAGTGAGTTGAAACTCACAGAGATCCTTGAGATTCCAGCCTCTTACCTGTGGATGATTCTTCCAAACCTCATACACAACCCTCAGAACATGAAGTTTTCCCTCATCACTTTCAGCAAGCGTTTTGAAGACTTCATGAAACCTTTTAATACAAATAAGTAGTCAATGGATAGTCTGGGATCAGGTCAAAAGAGCAGCAGATATAGGGCAAGTGGTTTAGATTGGCCAAAAGAAAATTATGTGACTATCTACAGCACTCCTTAGACAACGGTTCCCTGGAAAATATGACCATTCTTACCTAAAATAGTCTACAAAGAAATTATATCTCCTAAAAGCAACTTACATCTTAGTGGTGAGCCTCCTTCCTGAAGCTAGAGTACATTTCTCAGGCTTCCAAAAGCAGGAGGCACTTTTCTGCTTCATGTGCTGATCTATACACAGCTGAACCAAAATTTGCTGCCTTTTGAGCCTCAGACCTTCCTCTTAATGTGTTTCCGCAACTTCAGCCACTTATCCTAAGGGCCTCTTTTCCAAGGAGAGGCTGCTAAAAGCATCTATTTTAGCAGTTACTCTGACTGCTGCACAGCATTCATAGCTCAGCTTATTGTAATATAACTATAAAGCATAAGAGGCTCTTCTTGATCTCTTGGCTGCCACTGCTGTTGTGCAGCGGAGAAAATACCACGGTCTAAGTATTTGAATCACCCTGCCTCTTTTACTCCTAACTGCAGGTTACTGCCTGCAGCTTATCAATATTGCCTCTGTAGAGCTTCCAGGTGCATATTTTTGTAGTAGCTTTATCTATCTTTAGGGACAGATAGAAAATTAATTCACTAAGATGCATGTGACTACCTTTCATGTAAAAAAACCACTTAAAATAAACTCCAAAATACACAGAATTAAAAATGTTATTCTAATTTTGCTAAAAATGGTGTAGTAAACTCTTTGCAGTTCCAGAATATCTTCTTTAAGGGATGAACACCAAAGTATTTTAGGATGGATTTTACTCTGCTTTGGAAGACAGAAGAAATTAGCAGCAGACTGTTTTGAAGTTTCATGTTTTCTTTTTCTTTCCTTTTTATACAGATGTAATTGTCCTAGATTCATATTCATAGCACAATACTGCAATGGCAGCTACCCAGTCATTGAAATGTAGGGATAATCCTGTTTCCTCGCCATAATCAGCAAATAAGCAATACAAAAGTGAAGCAATTTTCCAAACCTGTCTGATTTACTTCATTTACATCACATGGCTGGGATGTATATATTTCTGTTAATTCCATTCATGTATGTATAATCTAGGATTTACATTACCATTTCTTGGTAATGACAAGCAATGTCATTAGCTCTCCTAGTCATATTGCTTTGTGGAGTACCAACCCTGCCGAAGCTTGCACTCCACTTCTTTTATCATGCATTTAACTGTCAGAATTAAACTGTTCTGTGAGCCCCAAAGTAATACACATATTATACTTACTTTGCCAGGGCACTGAAAGAGTGGCTAAAGGACTTTGCAGCTAGATGGAGCAGAGTCTGAACAAAGACTTCTATTTTCAGAGGGTTGAAAGTAAATCCTTCACCTGCAAGTCATTTGAAGTTGAAACTAATAAATACTTCAAGTAAAGCATGTAATCTACAACTGTAGAGAAACCTTATGGTTTTAGCTCATTGCACAAGAGTTCCATCAACAGACTTCTGCAGGGCTGAGCAAGGAGCTAGTAAAGACTCCCACAGAATGTGCAGTTTCAGGCTCCAATTTTGCCATGGAGAAGATGTGCAGAAAGCTTCCTCACCAACATGGAACTCTATCAGAGACACAGCCACCCCACTAACATGTGACAGCACTGATGGCAGCACAGAAAGCCAGCAAGGGAAACTGCTGATGTGCACCGAGACAAGGGGCTTGGAAGGCCATAAAGATGGAGGTGTGGGTGAGGAGAGGGGAAGTTAAGGATTATTAACATGTAGAGGCTGACCACTTAGGATATAGGAGAAAGGTGCACCAGGCACGTACAGCAAATACAGCTACTGTGGTGAATGGTGGCAGGTCCCCTTCTGCAGCTGAAGACAGGCAGAAGGGAGAGCACTTATTAGTGGGTAATGCCTAAAGCAAATCAGGAAATGTGACAGTGGATCCTAGGGAAAAAAAAAGATCCACCAGATCATTGTTGGTCTCTGCCTGAGTAGCTGAACCCTTGCAAATACTACAGATACAATGAAGCATTTGCCATTGTTTAGATCACTTCTAACTCTCTCACACCCTTCACTCCATAAAACACTAAGGCTTTAGGAATCAGTGTTGCCTGTGGCTGCAAAGCTAAGGAGAATTTGAGCAGTCACACAGTGAGTTTTCATCTGTGGAAAAAGCCAGCTGGCAGGCTGGCGGTCTTATCTGTTGTGGGACTGCACTGAGGGCAGGGAAGCTCTTAGGGCAGAAACATGGAATTTCAGAACTGCCCTCTGCCACTGAAAGCAAATTCTTTTATTCCATCAATAATTGCACCAGGTTATCTCTATTAGGAAAAACAGGCAGGTCTCTGCATGTAAGATGTTTACAAAAAAACTAGCAGTGGTGTATTTACTGCTAAATTGAAACCAACGACTAGAAGGAAAAGCATACAAGCCTGTGAACCAACACACCCATAGTTCCAAAGCATGGCAGATCAGTCCCAACACAGAATAAATGATAGCCTGTCAAAGCCTAACAGCTTGTATCTTACCATCATCATCATCCTGGTTTGGATTAGGCACATCTTTTAAAATGCTGAAGATTTCATCATTGCTGGCCTTATTTTTAATTGCAATTGTTAAACAGAGTGCCACAGTATATCCAGGAAGAGACCCTGAACAAAAAAAAAAAAGGTCATACATACGAAAGGCAAGTAAGTGAACACTTTTAACATCAGTCTGCCTTGCAGAGAAACAAGTACCCTTCCCAGCCACACCTAAAACTCGGTGTTTCCAACATCACCGTCCACCTCAATATGCCATAAAACTGATCAACACATTTTCTGGTCCTCATGTTAAATTCAAAACTTGGAGTAGAACCTTTAGACCTGAGCTAGGGCAATCACATTTCTCACCAAACCTTTACTTCAGTTTCCACCAGGTTTCTAAAAATACAATACTTTCTTGTTTTTCCTCACTGTATCTTTGATGATGACACTTTTATGCTTAGGACTGTATTTACAGTGAGCAATAAAAAGAATAATAAGGTCCCTCCCTACCTCAGTCTTTATGGCATCTGTTCCTTCTGTATGCTCATTAAATCAAGTTTACTGGTAAAATATTCTAGTGCTTCATGAAGTTCAAAAAATAATTTCTTCAGATGCTGACTTTTCCATAGTATTGTGCCCAAAAAGGGGAAGTAGATGAATTGTCCAATTTTAGACTTCTGGTAAATAATACTGCATGACACCACAGCCATATCAGCTATAGTAGCTTGATGTGTCTGGATTTTCTTTGCTTCATAAGTAGCAGGCAGGATTTTATTAGAGAGATCCAGGCTTAATACATATTACTTGCTCATGTGGAGCATATTTACCCATATGAAAATCATGCATATTTATTTGACCTGTATTCTTTTTTATCAGACAACTCATATTAGTCAGCCTAGTGTGCTCCCTTGCTCTGAAATACTTCTTCAACTTGACCACTGGTCATTTTAATACTTACTATTGCTCTCATCTCCATATTTGTAAATGCACACTGGATTAGCAGGACTGAGGACAGAAAAACTTGCAGGAACAATGTCTATTATTCGCTGATGGTAGGAGAGTCTGGAAATAAATTCCACAGCAGTAGAATTAAAAAGGGAATAACACCACAGCTAATGACTGCTTTATAATGTTTTTTCTGTATTTAATGTCCATAAAACAAGATTCAGGATGCCTATACAACAGAATGGTAGTTTCTGCTGGGTAGTAAGAGGTAAGTAAACCAAACTTATTAGTAGACGCTTTATATTTCAACTCTGTGATGCTAGAGTTTCATCCTCATAAAATTAATTTGACTTGTGAAAAGGTTTCCTGGTAAGAAGTTTTATGCAAAAACAGATGTGCTGTAGAAAGCTAGTAAGATGTCAGCACTCAAAGCAGGAAAAATATTAAACCAGACATCTTTATTTTACTTTCCAGCTTCATTTCATTCCCACAAAAGCTTAATTTGCTACCAGAGTTTTCAGTGAAGTGGAAAAGTGCCACAGAAAAAAAATGCGTTTGTTGTGCAGCACAACATTTTCACACTTCTGATATGGTTTCCCCTGAACCTTGATTGTTTTCATGTAGGATGCTGAGTAACATAGGCTTTTTCAACATCTTGCTCTTTGTCTCCCCTATACTACCCTGATCTCAACAATTTTAAGCCCAGACTACTTATCAGAACTACTGATTATGTAGTCTTGTTGGATAGATTTTGTTTGTTTAGACAGTTGTTTGTTAGTTTAAAGTAAATAAACATCAGAGGCACCTAGAAGTTCCCTCGATTTCTGTGAATGCTAAATACTTTCCAAGAATATAGCCTAAATTTTACTTCTTTCTATGCCTATGGTGAAGCACGTCTTTATGGAACTACAGGTGTGCATGGATAGCTCACCACCATCTGCATCACCTGTTTCTTCCTCTCTTTAAAGCAGTGCCCTACAGCAGGTAAACCAGATAAAAAATCATACGAACAACAGACTCATCTTTTAACTGAAAATTAATTGTAAGAACAGATGTGCCCAAGACAAGAGTCAAGTTAAAAGGACTCTGACAGTATTCAGATGAAACTTTGCCTCCAACTCAGCTATGGAAAGATCTTGCTTACCTCATGCACTTTTCCAAAACCTCTCTCACAAATTTGGGTTTGGGTTTTTCCAGGTCCTGAGTAAGACAATCTGACCTATCAGAGGACAGAATGCAATGGCTTTTAGCAAAAGCATTTAGTCTCCTTTTGGCTTGGTCTGATATACAAAACAATCACAGTATGAAGACAATGGGAGTGCTGGACTCTTGGAGTGAAGGCACTTTTAAGTCACTGAGCTAAGTTAATCATTACATCCTTATTGGAAATTAGTATTTCTGGAATCTCATCTCTGTGTTACAAATTTTCAAGTAACTTCCCTTCCCCCACCACATTAAAAATAATTTGTGGCTACGGTCAGCTGGCTTTCCCTTTCCCTAGGAAAGGAACCTTGAATGACTTCATAGACTGTTTCTCCCTCAGCTTTTCTGGTAGATTTCAAACACACTGCAGATAAAAGCCTGAAATACAGTTACTTGCAAGATTTGTGAAAAATGGCACTTAGTGAGAGAGCTCCACTGAAGCACTGCCATTAAGGAACATCCAGGCAAACTAAAATCATCTCTTTGAAGACTGTCGCCTGGTCAGTCAGCATGGATGTATGCCAGGATAGCCATCAGGCACTTAACTCCACAAGAGGACAGTGCAAGAAACTTAAGTAAAGCCACAGAACCCTATCAGAAGAGGGGCTGAACCCCTCTCCACAAGGACTCTCAGGCAGATCACCTACAGAAAGCAGTCACAGGCTGTGGAAACCACTCCATGGAGGACTTGGCCTCAAGGAGATCTACCTTGCTACATGGTGCCTGGAATGGAAATCCTAGGGAACCTGCACTCAGACATTAATGGACTCCAGGGAGCTCCTGCTAGAGATGCAGGTTCAAAATGTGGCACAGTAAGAGTTAAGTGGCAGGGCAAACTCTGATGGAATTTCAGGTACTAGGATATGGCAGACTGGAAAAAGACCACAAAAAGGTTTCAAGGATAAAAGTTATAATGCAAGGTTTAGGGTAGGGCAGAGAGCAAAACAACAGAATGAAAACAGGATACGAAGAGTCAGCATAAACCTTTAAAAGTAAAGAAAAGGTATGGGGGGGTATTTTGAGAAGTTTGCTAGCAACTGACAAAGTGCAGGACAAATTAAAGAAATCACACCTCTCCTTCCCTTCTTTAAGGAATGCCTTCACTGGCTTGAGATTTACCACAAAGTTCACCAGGGACAATACACTAAAGAGATAATCAAGATAATCTGCCACTGAGTGCTGGTGGACAGATTACCAAAGGTCTCTGATAAGACAGAGGAAAGCCATTAACAGGGCCACAATCTGACACTTTCTGGATGTGTTTGAAATGCTAAGATTTTAGTAATATCGGGTTTGAATCCAAAGGGTAAAAACGTACCAGTCTTCCCAGCTCCAACGGAACTGAAAGTTGCTCAAGTGGTGAGAAAACCAGTTAATAAATCTTTATTAAAAGAAAAAGAACGCTCTGTTAAATGTCAGAAGTGCAGGAAAACTTTCAATTGATTCTTTTCTTATAAATGCATTCTACTTTTCCAAGGTAAGCCTTAACTCTTTAAGCTATTACAGCATTAAACAGGCATTTATGTGGACAGATACAAAAGGCTCAATTTGGAGAGTCAGAAAGAAGGTTTTATGGACAAATAGCCCCGCCACACATTTCACATGAAGAGATGAAGTATTCAACCACCAATTAAAACGCAAACTTACTGTGAATACACAACTTCCACATTTTTAATGAGTCATTAACCACTGTCCTACTCAATGCAGACTTCACTGATGGGGTAAAATCACCACCATTCTCCTCCTCTGGGTGGCACATATGCCATCAACTTCCAAACCACGCCCCTGATCACTAGGGAGCAGGCACAGCTTGTAACAGTGTTATACAACTACCAACAACTGAACAAGGAAAAGTTGTCACCCATCTTACTGTCCTTCATAGACAGGTAGAACTGTGACCTCCAGGGGGTCGTTCTTGAGAGGAGAGGTAAGCAGTAAATCCTCCACTTTTTCTGTAGGTCATCCAAAGTCAGAGCTCACAAAACATTTTGAATAATATCAGGTAGCTCTAAAAAACACTTTCTGACTACTCTTTCCACAGCCTCTCTGTTTTCTTCTACACTGCATACCAAGGAATGTATTCCATCATCTCCAAAAATATTTACCTGTCCACACATGTTGTATTCATTGTATCCAAACGCATGTAGAGCATTTCTGTGGCTTGTGCAAGCTTAAAGTTTCTTATTAAGGTTTATAAAAAAGAAGTAGGTAAGTCAGATGTTTTTCCTTTCAGGTTTTTAATAGAATGTCATCAACATTTTGCACTGGAAGCTCCCTGAGCCTACTCCAAAATCACATAAATCAAGTAAATCCAGAGTGGAAAAAGTGAAGAATATTGTGAGTTCCACCCTCTAATTGCAACCTGTTCTTCCATTATTGCAACAAGACTGCCAACATCCTCCACAGAAGGAGAGAATACACATCATGCAACAAACAATGCAAGTGTTACAGGCAACCTTTCCTGCAGATACTGTAACATATTAATAGTATTTATTTTCGTCCCAACAGCTACAGAACAAACAAAATAAAGACTGCATTTCATAAATGCTCCTCAGGAGAACAGAAAGGATACAACTTGTGGTAAAGAGCCAGGCTGAAGTTTGCACAGCTCAATCAGGAGTGTTGTGTACATGACTTCAATATGTGGTGGAGACGGCAGTTGAAACAACTCTGCAAATATTACCTGTAGGAGAGGAAATCACAGAATAAGAGCACAGTCCAATGTGGCCTGCACAGTTCTCAGCTTCACAACAGTGGCCATCAATCTGAAACAATTACCCACCCCAAAAGACCTATATTTTTCTATCAAATGCATGTTCCAGGAAAAGGAGAACCAGTAGGAGGTAGTTATAACACAACACTGTACTAATACAGTCTGTTCTAACTGCTGTTATTATTTCATACTAACACAACACCAATATTACACACCTATTATGTCTAACAAACATAGCATGTAACTGTAGAAATGGGCATAGTTATAAGGTGACCTACTGCAGTTATACCAGATCTGAGAAACGCAGAAATAATTTGATCTTGTTGAGTAGTAAATAATGAAGCCTAAGCATTTAGTATGAAAACAATATTTGCACTAAAATTACAATTATCTCTTTTCCATTGTGTCTTCTTTTCTCCTATACCTATCTGTATAGTCACAACTTAAAACTGAGAACTACAACCAGCATTTCATACAACAAATACATAGGCTCACTACCCCTCGCAAAAACCCTTCTAAGAAACATGAAAATAACAGTGCAGTCAGCATTCATGTTTTTATTTTAAAGTTTACCTATAGTAACAGCATGTCAACCTCTGAGTGCTAGGAAAAAAAGGTATCACTGTACAACAATATTCACCTCTGAGTTTCTGTTTATTTTGTATACCACTCTCAATTAAATTTAAATTACATCAAAGGAGTCAGGAAACTTTGATTCATTACGGTTGATCAGTTTCCTCTTTAAATTTCTGAATAAAGCTTAAAGGAGACTTTTTTTAGAAAAGTCTTACTTGTATAAGAAATCAACATCTATTTATAGATTCCAAAAACATCACATGACAACACATTGGATAGAACTTGTTTTTCTAAGGAAGGACTTGAAAGCATGAAGAGAGTATAAGATGCTGGAGAACCTTTCTGTGTCAGCATTAATTTGGACATTTTGTTCAGACACATATGGCCAAATGTAGAGACAACCCTGTTAGGCAGAAAATGGCTCAATTTTTCAAGACAGGAAATAACAACTGGACAATCAGTTGCATTCAGAAACTTAGTGAAATTTCTTAAGGAAAAAAGGGAGTTTTGACAGTGCTATTCATAGAATTTGTACACTTTTTGTTTTTTCATCACTTTTTACACCACATCAAGATACTGGAGGCAAAATCACTGGAATAGACTTCAATGTTAAGGCCTAAAATTATTCCTAATTTTAATACTGTTTAATGTAATAAATAAATTTAATACTGTTTTCAATTCAGACTAAAAAAGGAACAAGGTGACCAAAACTCATGCAACTTCACAGCAATCAGAATACTTGGCATTTTGTTGCTATAAGGAATTCTCAAACCCACTTTAAGATCAATGTTCTAAGTAGGATTACTTCTTGTCATAATTAGCTCTGAAATTCATACTTCTTGTATGAAGTAACTTATAGTTACTTCCTCATAAAGTCTTTATACAAGTTGCTATTACAGTAATTTGTTAATTCCTCTCAATTTTTGATGAAAAATCAGTAAATCAGCTCTGCAACTTGAAAACAGACTTTTCACTGAAGGCAGTAAAAAGACCTATGCTACTCGGCTTGTACAGGTAACAGTTATCTAGAACTCTCTAATAAGGAGAATGTCCCACAGGAAACATGCTGCTACTTCACTACAAGTTCTTTTCAGGGCTAGTAAGACAAAATAATTTAGAAGATCCAAACATAAAATCATGCAGAATGGCTGAGTCTAATGGAGATCATCAAGTCAAAAGCCCCCCACATAACGCACGGTCACCTAGAACAGGTTGCTTAGGGCTGTGTCCTGCTAGGCTTTGAACTTCTGCAACTTTTCCAGTGCTCAATCACCTTTGCATTAAAACCAGATTTTTCTTATGTTTAAATGGAATTGCTTGAATTTCAGTTTGTGTACATTTCCTCTTGTATTTTAGTTTAAAATTGAATGCACCACGTCAAAACAACAAAAACAAGACTATCATTTGACTGTACATAACCTGCTCATTTAAAAGCTACTGGTTGAATTTAACAAAATTCTGGTTGATTCCCAAATCAAACTGTAATTTAATGGAACTAACAGGGATGTGTTACTCATGAAATAACAGAGCTCCAAAGAAGTCATCTATAAAATCCATACCTCTACTATATGGTAGTTCAAAGGGATCTTGTTATTTCCTGGATAGCTCAACAGCTGTGCAGCACTGCAAACCACAGACACATTTAATTCAAACGTAACACAGCAAATGTGATATAAAAATCAAGTAAGAGAATTACAGAAAATGCTTAATTGTGGGCAGGAGTTCCCATAAAAACAGCACCAAACAAATCAATAATCCTTCCAAAATCGGTTATTCAACCCACAGAGCACAAAGACTCCCTAGCACTGCCTAAATTCCAGTCTATAACAATGTACTCCCTGTGCAGCAGCGACATCTCTTTAACACTATCCTTGCTACACCCAGTGGTTTAGCATGGGAAGTCATGTGATCTATAATTGTGGGACATGCACATGAAAAAGGGGGAAAAAAATAGCCTAAACAGTTAACTATTTGGAATGATTTGAATGCACAATTAAGCTAACGACACAAGAAACTCTGATGTTTCAAATGCCTAATCTCTTAATAAGGTCGTTAGCACCTATCATTTGTGCAAAGCAAACCACTACGCCTCTGGCACACCTTGTATCTCTCCTGGTTTTTTACTTTCCTCTGAGAATTAATGACGGCTATCCCAGCAATGGCAACAATACCAAATTTTCAGTTTCTGCTGGATCAAACAGCTGTAGCCACAAAACTTTAACACATGCCGTCATCAAAACGATTATTTCTGCCCATTTCATATATATTATAAAGGATTTGCTGTTTTTCACACGGAAGTGTGACAGCTGTGGCAAACCATCTTGGTCATCAATTACCCACATAATAAAGTGTTTGGGCAGAAATGAAGAAAAGTGTCCTGACTGCCTCCTGGCACAGCTAGATTGAAACTTAGGAAATTTGTCCCTGCAGTGACTCCCCAGAGTGAACTCAATTATCTCTGGCATGTAATTCCCACAGGAAGCACAACAAGGAGGTGTGCATAAACACCAATGCTCAGTCAGCTGCAGATGAACCAGCTCCATGCTCGCTTCCCCAGCTAATCAGCATTCCAGGAAGCACAACATAACCACATTTTCCAGAGGTCCCATGAGGAATAAGGCATGTCTGCATACTTTTTGCAGCACATTCCACATTATCAAGGGATTCCCTTCACAGGAAACCACTGCCCTCTGGATTACACAGACTGTTATCTAGATGTTATGGATACACAGTATTCCAGGCAACAGTTTCAGAACAGACAAATGTAGTAAATAAACTTCCACCACCAGCTTCAGGAAACGTTTTGATCTTGAGCTCTTGCCTAACCAGTGCAGGACATATCCCTGCTGGCAGCAAAGCCAAGGTAGCATTTAAAAAGTGCCACCACCCCCCAGTACTAAGCTCCTCCTACCAAGTCTTTCTTTCTTTCCAGTGGGATTTGATGATGCAGTGGAGGTTCTCCTCTATTACAAATCTCTCAACGGAGTGGCTGCCAGGCATGACAGGACCCTGGTAAGAAAGAGTGAAGATTCACGAGGATCACTGCTAATGCAATGGTACCACAGGCAGAAAGCTATCTTAGATACATTTACACGTAGAAAAAAGTAGTCTAACTTCCACATAAACACCAAGAGGTCTCAACTGCCCTATATCCTTCAGGACCGAAAAGCTGGTATGACACATTTCCAGACAAACCTCAGAGTTTAAAACAAAATGAATATTAGGACTCATTACAAGAAGAGATAAGAACAAAATTAGAGAATGTGATTCTAAGTTCACAGAGCATCTGCTTTTTCCTTTTCTCTGTGGAGTCACTGGGCAGGCTACCACCATGTAGCCTGGAAAAAAAAAAATCACAGCTGAGCTAGGCCTATAATAAAGCCACAGAGTGGAAAGAATACACTCTCACGGCCGTCACTGCAAAAACCAGAGGCCAGTAAGTGAAGGTAAAAGGCAGCAGACTCATGCAAACGGCAGCACAAAAGCATTTGGGGATAGCCTATATATTCTCTTCCTGCATTCCTCTGTTCCACAATATGCATCAACAAATTTTAACAGATGATAAACATTGAAACAAATATCTAGTTTAGAAAAAGACTTGAGTGCCCAACTTATTGGAAGCAATGTCTAACTCTCTGAATGTAGTTTTACTAGGGACGTTAGAAAATTCAGTCAACACTGTCCTTTAAATGACAGCATTACAACATTTTACCCCCAAAATTCTGCTCCTCTCAAACTTGCTTTTTACAGTAACTTGGTGACTTAGTCCATTTCTGCAGAAGTACCAAAGCAATACTGCTGCTGGCCTTCCAACCACTCACTGCCCTAGGAGAGAGGACATCACATTTCCCCCTCAGGAACCTAACTCTGAAATCCACTCACCATTCTCAACAGCAATCACGTACCTCAGGGTCATCTGTGTAGTCAAACATCCTAAAAATAACCCTTGGCATGGGGTATACAGAATCTTCAGTGTGAGGTGGGGGTGTGAAGGGAGGCAGATTGTGTTGCAGTGCCTCACAGAGAACACTATCAAAAGCCAAGTAGGGCCTCAGGATGTGCCGCTCTTGCCAACGGTCTTTTTTCAATTTCTGGATCTGAGACCAAAGGCAGTCTAAATACTGAAAGAAAAGGTGAGAAATATTAGTTCCGGTAAATCTCTGAACAAAAAGGGCAGTTTCCTGAACTATCTGAAATGTATACATTCCATACTTCATTCAGAAATAAACCAAAGTTTCTTGATTTGCTGATTCAGCAAAACAAGAAATAATTTAAGAACTCTAAATGCCAAAACTATTCATAAGTCCACACAATTTTGTGTCATTAAAATTTAACTGTTGGCAGTTTTTTAAGCACCAACAGGCACCTCATGAGTCCCAGTGAAACTACAGCAGTGAACGGTCACTACTCTTTGGTAGTATTAAAAAAATCATAATATCCCAGCATGCTCACAGGGATTGACAGCTGTGCAACTGGCAATAGTCCTGCTTTATTTAATTATTCCAAGAAGTATGGAGGCCTTTGGCCTTACTGAATGCAAGCTTTAAGTTATAACATTTGCAAGAAATGGTTTTACATGAAAAGGTTTTGCATTCACTAAAATTATGACACTATGAAACGTGAACAAAACTAGTAATAACTAGCACCTGACATGAACAGTCATTTCTGCAAGTACTGTGCCCATAGTCAGCTAATCTCTCCTCTATTGAACTAAATAACAAAATTTAGATACTGGGCAGCCAGAAAGCTCATGTAGACAAACTGATCATAATCAGAAAGGCCAAACTATATTTAACAAGATAATTTCTAATACTGTGACTTAATTGGAACAGTGAACACAATCTAAAAGGACCAAGTTGCAATATATGACAGAAAATCAATTTAGATCCCACTTTCCAACATTTGTCCTTTTAGAAAGTTAAGGGAAAGACAAAAACTCTAGACTATCCAAAAAGCCAAATCCCACCCTAAGCTAGCCAGATGCCACCTCTCATCTCCTGTATTTTGGCTTAATTGCAAAGAAAAATAGCACAGTAATTTCTGCATACAGTTCCTAGATATTGTTTAGCGTTTTCCTAAAGTTGAGATAAAACAAAGCCACTACAAAGGCTTCTTTCTTACAGAGGGAAAACATTTAAGGGCAAGTAAGGAATTACATACATTCTGTTTCACACAGAAAATACTTTTAACATGAAGCCCTGTAACCTGCAGTTCAAAATCAAAGACTACAATTTACTTCATAACATTTCCTCAGGGGCTTGCAGCAAACAACAGAATCCCCTCCTTCTTACTCAACTCAAGCTCTTATTTTGGCCCAACACTTGGAAAAGAATTCCCCACAGAGAACCTGTTGGAATCAACACCAAACAGCAGTCAAATCAAAGCATTCATACTCTTAGAGATGCCTTCTAATTTCATGATAAGAGAACACCTTAGTAAAAAGTTATTTTTCCAACTTCCTGAAGGAACACAGTGTAAAGTCCAATTACCTCCTCTTGTGGATGTGGTTTGTCAGCAGTCCACACCTGCAGCATAGGTACATGAATCTTCTGGCGGCGTCTGTTTAAACAGGAGAGAAAACCTGATCTTTAATAGACTAATTTAGGGCAGCAGTTTTGTTTTTATTGTGAGTGCACTACTATTCATTCTCTTCAGCTGATGAAATCTACAGCAGATAAAACCAGGTTTGTGATCACTTAAAATATCTCTATTATAATATCTTGACAACTTAACTTGAAGCACCTAGACAGAAAGTAGCGACACTGCACAGCACTAATGCAACAATCTATCATAATAACAGCACATTTAAAACTCCAGCTGCTCCAGCATGAGCAGAATAAGACCTTAAACACACCCTCGAACTAGACAAGACCATAAAACTTTTCAAATCAAAAAATCTCTCCACCTACTGCAATTTTAGGACTTTGTTCCTCTCACAAAATGGTTGACACCTAAAGCTTTAGAATACTTTAAAGTGAGCAATAATCAACGCTATTACTTCACACTTAAATAGATACAAAAGAGAGTGTTTTTAACCAGTTACAACTTACTTTAGATAACTTTCTGTCTGAGACAAGAGACGATCCATTTCAGCATCCTTTTTCTCATATAACTCCTTTCCAACCCAAGGCAAAGATGACAGAAATGCAAACATATACCAGTCGCATCGCACCTATAGGAGGGTAATATACAAAAACCTGAGTATACAAGTAAGCTCCACCAGATTTTGTACACACACATTTTAATTTAAAACAGCAGCAAGTTGTTTTGGGGGAATGCAAACATCAGCAGTTGCAGATTGGACAGGCAAGGCACGAGAAAAAATATTGATGCTTGAAAAGTTGAATTGTTCACTTGAACTGTTAGGCAGAGATAAAAAATGGGACAAATGGCATCACTTTCAATGTTCTCCTGGATACTGTCAGTATAGCAGAAAAGCTAGGCACTCTGAAATTGCTAGAGTAAGGTAAAATAAATTCAACTTGGCCACTTCACTATAAAGGACTAGAGCTCCTTACTGTATGCATTAGTTCCCAACTGCCACAGGCTCCTTTTACTAGGGCTCAGGAAACTGTATGTGTCAATCCATTTAGGTTGCTCTCCTTAAAACCTCCCTCTTCTAAGCATAAGGACAGAACAAATGGTTCAGCCAAATTTTGAAACAGGACCAGGGAGCCTACAGATCTTTTGCTTACTTGGGGTACATCCTCCTCCTGTGTCACACTCACAAAGTTCTCAAACATAGCTACCATTGAAGGCGCAGCTATTACGTGACAATTCACGAGATCAGACAGAAAACGTACCTAAAGAGAAAAAAAAAAGTTCTATATGAATCCTTTAATACTGGCAGCACAAGAACAAATAAACATTACTGAAATGATTAAAAGAAACGACCAATAAAAGTACAATACCCATTCAGTACCCTAAAGGCTGAAACACTGCACTGTACAGACTCGCCTTCAATGACAGGCATCATACATGCTGTCTAATACACTGTTCACTATAATGCCCTTAATCCCTCCCGCTGCAATAACATCGTAAGGATAATATTCCTAATCAAGCAATGGTGGGAAACACACAAACTGATACTACAGAAGAAAGCCCTTGTACTTTTATCTATTCTATACAGTATAAGATTACTAAAATAACAGAAATTCTAGCAATTAAATCTTATTAGCAAAAGTGTTCTACAGTTGACTGAACATCAGTTTCTTGACTATAATCTTAATTTTCACCAGAGGGTTTCAGAAGAAGGTGAGGAACTTGGAAGTGGGCTTTTAAATCAGACACTGCTAAAGTTCTAATACCATTCAGCACACAAAATCTATAAGCAGCAAGAATGGAACAACTTGTTTCAAAGACAGGCAGCAGTTAAAACTGACTGCTTGATATTCACCCCTCACCAGGAGAATGAAACCAGCCATCAAAAATAACTTTTAAGAACTAGTATTAATTATATTTGACTGAAGAACAAGCAGCAAGAAGCATCTCTGTTTAATGCAAATTTAATTTTTCACTGCAAAAAAGATACAGTTGGAAGTAAATTTTTGCAATTGTAATATGTCTCTTTGTCCCTGAAGAAAATACTTCTCACACAACACACATTGCCTCTTGGAATATTTACAGAGCACTGCACACTGATGGCAGAAGACACTGTAACACACATTGCAAGATCCAGCTCTTCTGTAACAAAAACATGAAAGGGGTGTGAAACAAATAGACAAACAAAACTCCACTTACTAAATGTACAGCTTCATTATACATGTTTACTTTCAGACATTCTTTAAGCTGACGAATCATGGCTTCTACAAATTCCCCACCAAAATTGTAGTTTCTGGCATTCAGCAACCCCACCAATGTTGTGTAAACAGTAAGCTTTTCTGGTAGCAGACGTGCACTGACACAGAAAAAGAAATATTGTGTTAGTTGTTTATTCATCACGTGCCAATTGGCCACTGCATAGCATCTTAGAATCTGCTTGTTCTAAGTTAAACTTTCCTCATGAGGAAATGAGAAAAGACAGCTAAACGCGATCTCACAGTTTCATCCCACACTTCTATAGATTTATTTTTGTTTTAATCACAGATATTCAGAAAGGCAGTTGCCACTTTCTAGCACACCTAAAACAATTGCTTTTCATTTATATCTAATCACAGAGCATAGCAGAGGGTTGGACAAATAATAACAGTGGCAGAATTTATTGCAAGAATGCAAGAAGTTGTTTTAAATTCACACTTTAGAAGTAATGTTATTACACAGCACAGGGAAGACCAGGTCCTACTGTAAAAAAGTAATTTTCCTCTACTATTTTTGTATGCAGTAACTGTAGTTTGAGGAGTGTCTTCCTGCTACGGGGGAAAGAAGCACACTACTTACTGTTTATTAAAAACATTGCTACAAAATAGACTTAAAGTATCTGCAAAACCTTAGCATAGGCTATAAAGTGTGCACCACGCCCTTCCTTCTTACCACCTGCAAACGACCCTGCACAACACCTCCCTCAATACCACTCAATGACCCTGACAATGGCACCTCCATTCCGGCACTTCGCACTTTGTAAGGGAGAGGAGAGAGAGCTGGCAGCCACCAGAGAGCCTGATTTCTGCTCCTCACATTCCCAGTTCCTCTCCTTTAGCAAAGGGGCTTACAAAGACATGAACACATCGCTGCCAGGGAAGAGAAAGCAGCGAGAAAAAATCACAGCAGCCAGTAACTTTGGAATCAGGAACGAAAGCTACTCATGGCCTTTAAGCTACCTCAAACACTGAACTTATGCACAAAGAAAGCATATCCCGTATTCCCACACCTCCTCAATACATACACAGTACACAGTATTCTTAGTATCTTGCTTTTGTAATTTGGCAGATCAGCTTCCAAAACACCAGCTAGGCCCTCCAGGTTGCTCTCCAAAGATGAATTACTCTAAAATGAAAATAAAAAAAACCGTTTCATGATTAACCAGGCAAAACGAAGCAGCCCAACTCTCACAAGTACGACAATGAAGTTGGACAAGAGCATCCTTTCACACCCCCTTATTTTTCAGGGCAACAATCCGGTTCCATTAGCAGCAAAGATCTGTTCTCGTTTGCCTGAGAGGAGCAGCTACTGCTCAGGAAAGCTGCACCCGACCGCCAAGCTCCCCCTGCTAGGAACTTCAGCGCTCCCCAAGGATGCAAGAATTGAAACCATCTCTGGAGCATCCTAGTAGCGCGGCCGAGCATTGATTATCAACACAGCACGAAGCAAGACACCTTGTTTTCAGAGCACAGTCATCTTTTGTTCTGCCACCCCCTCCTCCATCAGCCCCATCGTCGGGACTGGAAACCCGTGCCGCAGCAGGCCAGCAGTCTTTCACATCCTTCGCAGAATCAGTAACACCATCTTTAGATACAACGGTAACTATGCTCTGGCCGTTTATCGTTGACCGGGATACGCCACGCTACGATTTAAGCACTTGCCCGCCACAGCACGTGGCTTCGCAAAAAACAGCAACTTTCCATCCGTCTCATAAAATAAATATTTTCTTTTGAGGGTGGCTACCACAGACGAAGCGCTCCCACACCACGCACGGGAAGGGGAGCGCTGAAGGGATGTAAGGCTTTAACTCTTCCGAGCCGCCGGCCCGCCTACCTTCTCCCCCACCCTGCAGATGAGCGACTCGAGCCTCTCCTCGATCTCCGACGGCTCGGATGTCCTCCGTCTCTTGTGGGGCTGCCCTGCTCCAACAACACACCGAGCACAGCGTTACCGACGCCGCAGAAACCCTGCCGTTCCTCCATCCCGCCCAAAGCACCCTCCCCGCCGGGCCACCTCGGCGGCGACGCGGGGCTCACCATCGCTGTCGTCGCTGTGCCGCCGCCGTGACATGGCGGGGAGCGGTGGAGAGGAACAGCCGGGAGAAGCGGTGAGGAGCGCTGCGGACCTCCGGGAAACCCGGGCCGAGACACCTCGCGCGGGCCGAGCAAGCGCGCTGCTTCCCCGCCCGCGGCCGCACTGTTTCCGGGGCGGGCACGGCGTCTCCCGCCCGCTTCCCTGCGGAGCGCGAACACTTCCGGGGCAAGGAGGAGCGGGAGGAGGAGCCCAGCAGGCACTTCCCGGCGGAGATGGTGCCGGATGAGGCCGTGCCGCCCGGGCCGGGCTCGCCGCGGGGCAGCGCCGAGGGTGCCGCGGCGGGCAGGAAGCAGCGCGCTGCCGCCCGCAGGAAGGTGGGTCGGGGCCGGGCGTGGGGCCGCGCCGGGCGTGGGCCGGGCAGCGCTGTAACCTCGGTAACGCGGACGCTCGCGGTGCGTTCCAGGCCTTTTCCCTGTTCGTCAAAGCCAAGGAGGTGCCGGGCGCGTCGCGGTGTCCCGGCGGCGGAGAGGGCGTGCGGTGGCGGTGCTGCCGGCAGGCGTTCGAGGAGCTGCCCGGCATCCACAGGCACGTGGCTCTGCACCACTCCGGAGACGTCGGGCGGCAGGCGGGGCTCGGTGCCGGGCCGGCAGAGGCCGGAGGCTGCCCCGCGGGCGGCCCGGCCCCGGCGGGCAACGCGGCCCGGCCGAGCGGGCTCTCCCACAGCAACCCGGAGATCTCCTGGGCGCTCCCGGACACAAGCCACGTCAGCCGTGATGATCTGACAAGGTAAGGAAGCCCCGCGCCGCTCTGAAGGTCCGGGAGTAGGGTATTCGGCTTTACGTGACCATCCGTCAGCAGTACTTATTACGAGATTCAGTCAAGCGACACTTCTAAGGTACAGGAAGGGTTTTCCCCGATGTTTCTCTAGATCTTTGGATTCTTGGGTATCCTTTATATGAAGAGTTAGATCCACTGCAGTTTTTAATGGTGGTTTGAGTTATCCAAGTTATATCATTCTGCGCTGTTAAAGCAGGTATGTGTGGGTGTTACTTCACGGTCTGGATTTGTAAGGAAGGACCACGACAGAAAAGAGCAGAACGGCAGGAATATGCTCTGCACGGGTCCCTTTCTACCGCTCGATCAGGTTCCTGGGGACTCATTTATTTATGGAGAAGGTTAACAAAAGTGCTTCTGACTGACAAAGTTCAGCTTGTGCAGCACAGCCACAAATTTTGGCTTTTTAAATTTATATATCTCAAGCACCTGAGTTCCCAAGTGCCATTTTCACAAAGTGATGTTATTTAATACCATGCTTGTGTGCACGAAAGTCAGCAATTCTTGTGTTCTGTGTGGGGGGAGAACATATGGTAGGCCACTGGCAGTGAGAGTACAGGGGACTTAATTTTGTAACCAGTCTCGAGAATTACAAGTGTGGGAGCTTTTTTTAGTTAACGTTCCTTCTGTTTGAAATAAACCCGGCAGTGCTAATACCTCCAAAGTTTGTTTGAGGGTTTTTTTTCTCTACATATCCACCAGAAGAAAATTGTCTGCTTTTTGAAAGGTTACTGCTTATAGTATAATTTTGTTCTTAACATTCTGTTTCTATTTACTTGCCTTTGCTGTGTTGTGGGCAGCCAGGTGGGAGAAGTACTTCTCTATTACTGTTACTGTGAGGTGAGGGATCCAGAGAAACTCTGTGCTTGGCAAAAGGCTTTGTGTCAGCATCTACATCTCACTGGCAAGGTAAGGTTTCAAGCAATGGTTTTATTCTTAAGGAAAAAACCACCACATCTTTATTTAGTGCAGGCTGATGGGGTATATGGAGAACCAGGTATGTTTTGCACCAGAAAGTGCTAGCCTTTTATGATTCCAGTAAGAGAGGCACTCAGACTAGGTGTCTTTTAGAATTCTGTTTTAAGAGCTATCATAACAAAGATAAAGAAAAATAAACAAAGAAAAGAATTACAGATAATCTTGTATCCATCCCTTTTCATCCATGGAACCCTGGGTTGTGTGTCATAGAGTGAGCCTCACAGACAGCACCCTGTCCTTGCAGGGGTTATCCCATTTCCATCACTGTTACGCATGGAAACAGGAAAATGAGTCTTTTTATCACTTCTGCCATCAATCAAAAAGGATATTCACGTGAGAAATTCATGATGCACTTTTAGATAAAGAGCAGGATCACTGGTGTCAGCAGGGAGCTGCATGCAGGTGACTCAGTTACCATTAGCAGGCTGGGTGTATCCTGTGGCTAAAGGACAGCACAGCACAGCCTGAGGGCCAAGCTGGAGGGATAGCATGGTTCTGGGCCTGCTCCACTCACTGCTGACCTGTATCCTGCCTCTCAGTGCACAGTGGGCTCCCAGTCGGAGTGGCTACACCAAGCTGTAAACCATATTGTTGGGGAATTACGTGAGAGCAGCCAACACCTTAGATCACACCATAACATAGCAGTTCTTATTCCTGCACAGTCTGTTCTCTTCTTTCCTGGCAGGCTAAACCAAGGACATGCGTTGCTTGTGTAGCTGGCCTCTGGAGGCTGTGAGGGAAGGTGAATTTTGCCCTCACAAAGCTGATGTTCCTAGGCTATCTGTGGGGAGAAGGAGGGCAATGTGGAGCAAGAGGCTTCTTTTATCTGCAACTTGTCTTCCTAAGTAGCTTCTTGCTCTCTGCCAGTGGTATATCAGCAGAAGTCTGGGGGTGAAATGTCCTTATGGATTCACTCCTTTTTCTGCTCAGCTGACTTGCCTGGTAGTTGGTATTTCGCTTGAGTGTCTTTTCTTTCTTTTTTTTTAATTTCATCTCCAAGACAGGTACAGCATTTACCTTTTCAATCAGTTGTTTTTTTTCCTTGCTTCTTATATTCATTTTTTTTTTTTTCCCCCCCCCCCCCCCCCCCCCCCCACTTCAGAGCTTTTGTTCATTTGTCAGTGCTGGAGATAAAGTGACTCATCCCAAAATTTAATATTAGATACAATGTTATGCATATTCACATTTTCTTTTTTAGCTGTGTGAGTCATGGGGCACAAGCCTATTGTTCTTTCTGAGGCAACTTTCAGTGGGAATTCTGAAGCTGACTGCAGGATTTGCAGACATCAATTTCACTGTTTATACAGCATTTCTCTGTTTATTGAATGGACTCTTCTGACTGTCCTGTTGTGATTCTTTTAAAATGGCTCAGAAGTGATTACTGGATTGTTGAGGGATTTTTTTTCTGTTTATTGTCTTTATATTCAACTTCAGTCTAACCATATTTTCCTTCCTTATTCAGTAGTCCCTTTTCTCAATGTACTCCTATGCCTGCCCTTTGTCACCCAGTCATATTTTGCCAATTTCACTGTGATCTGTTTTGCTAAGACTCAGGCTCAGCCCCAGCTTCTCCCCTTGTCTCCTAGGTACGAATTGCTTCAGAAGGGATTAATGGGACAGTTGGTGGAAGCAAAGTTGCTACCAGTCTCTACATTAAAGTTATGCTTTCCCAGCCTCTGTTCAAAAACATTTTGTGTCAAGAGGATTTCAAGGTATGAAAACATAGTTTTTACATAGACTTTGTTAATGCAGGTAATTTAATTTTCAAGAAATAAGTATTTTCCTTCTTGACAGTATTACTTCTGTTGTAGCAGTTCTGCTCCCCCACCACTTACCTACATCAGTGGATCTCAACCATACCAAAAATCTTTTTAACAGAATTAGGAGTTTCTGTAGACAGTGATAGCAGCTGCTACAAGCTTTGGCAGCTGTGGCTGCGGCCACAAAGCCCCCCAGTACAGGTGAGTGAGGGAGTGTGCTTAAGCCCCACCATTCTGCAACAAGCATTTACTCCAGACTGAGCAGACATCACAAAATACACAGCCCAGCAAAGTGTTTGCACTCTGTCCTCTTCACCCTGGTTTGAGATCCTTTACTGAAAGCAGTACTAGGTTTAGGTTCATGCAGGCTTTGGTGTCCATATAGGTGCAGTGTCAGTTCCATGGATTGGGTATCTTCTAGAGAAAACACACAGGGAATGTCAAGGGGTTTCTTCCCACTCCACTTAATGCCTAGCTGGAGCATACTTACTGATTGCTGTCCTCACATGGTGAAGGCAGCAGTGGCTGGTGCACTGTATGGCATTCTGGTATGCTTTGGTTGCTAACCAGTATAGGTTCTGGTTTCTCTGCAAGGAAGTAAAGCTGGTGCTTAAGCAGCAGCTCTTCTCTACAGTTTTATTTGCAGGGATTGCTATTATTTTTTCATGAACAACTAGATCAAAGGAGTTAGTGAAACTTGCAGAACTCAAATTCCATGCTGAGCTGCAGTGATGATTCAGTCTTAGCTTTATAAGTGTCTGTTATGCTTGGCTGAATGTCAAGAGGAGTTGTGTTAGTTACACTCATATGTAGATGCAAAAACAGAACAGGGATGGAATTTTACCCTGACCTTGGCAAAACCTTCAACCTTGCATGATCTCTCTGGGCTTCAGTGTTCATACATTGGTGGACTATGGTGTTTGCTGCCTGACACTCCTCCTGAGTGTTGTATACTCAAATGAGTGAGGCTTCCAGGTTGCTGTGCCCTGAAGACATGGGATAGAGGAGTGAGAACTGTGCTTGGGGCTGTGAACATACCCAATGGCTACTGCAGTTCCTGCAGACTGATTTCCATAATAGTTAGAACTGAGCTGCACAGCACTGCACTTTTCTTTGAGTTTTTATATACTTGATGGTGCCTAAGCTGGGTTTGAGGTGCAGCCCTGCAGAAATTCTCACTCCCTGTAGCCTGCAGTGGGGATGCCTCCCAAAAAAAGGGCTTACAAGGACTTCTGAAGTGGAAATCCCATGCTTGAGTTTGGGGGAAGGGGGAGGTGCCAGCCTCCACTGTTAACAAATCTTGTGCCTGGCTGACCTCCCATACATCTCCTTCACACGCATGAATGCTGCTGTTCCCATCACACACATCACAACTGGGGGCACAGCTGTGCTTGTGTCCGGTGCCAGAGGGATGAAGAGAGCTGCAGGGCCTGGATGTGGCAACATGATCCTTACTGGAGGATGTTATTTAATATTCTTGTCAGGATCAGCATGCTTTTGTAGGGGCCTCAGCTTTATCACAATAAGCAGTAGTAACATGTTTCTGGCTCTGGCTAAGATTTGGTCTACATCCTGGCATCTCCAACCAAATGCTGTATGTCTCACCTGCAGAGTAGTCATTGGGCCTAAGACACTTGTCTTCCAGGTCATGTTAGGGATCCCCTACCTAAGTTGTAGAATTTAGGGTGTAGCTTTCAGCAGGAAAGACATTTCTTTCCCTCAGCCACAAAGATATTTTCATAATCTAATGAGCTGTAGAATTAAAGCGAGTGGGTAATTTAAATTTTGACACCAGGCAAATTTTGGTAAATTGTTTTTGTGTTTGATTTCCTAGAGCAGTGCAGGAGGAGCTCACTGTTTCCCAGACCTTCGAGTTGGAGTATTCAAAGAAATTGTACCTATGGGTATTGATCCAAAGATAGTGTCATATAAGGAAACTGGTAAGTTTATATAATGAAAAATAAAGCCTCTTACCCAAGTGAGAGGTGAGTAAACAGTAAAATGCCTTCATCAAGAATACTTCCCTTTGCACAATGGCCAGGACACAGGAGAAATAGATACAGAGAAATTGATATCTCACTGGTAGTCAAAAGCTACTGATGCAGAGAATTTGCTGGCCCAGATTTTGGCTAGCCAAGTGTATAGCTGCCTCAGAAAACTTCAGGATTAACTTCAGGTTTTATGGGAGAGTTGAGATGACATGAAGCAGTTACCTTGTTATGGGGTAGAAACTGCTGCTTTGGTTTCACTTGTTTTGGAGCCAGCAGCCATGCTCCTGCCTTTTGCACTAAGCAGATCCAAGTTCTGCAGGAACTCCATCTGACAGCATTTGTTTTGAGCTAACTGTAGCTGCTTAGCATGGATTACGACTGATAAGGTGTTCCTGGCTGTGGATTTGCTGTAAGGATGCTTATATAGGTGGTAAGCAGGAGCACAGGAAGTAGCAATTAACAGAGCAGCTTTGGGCTTTTTTTTCCAACAAGAGGTTTTGTTGGTGCCAAACTTCTACAGCACATTTTTGTGGATTTGGAAGAGGATCATTTTTGGTAGTTTGTGGGATGTATGTTTGGCTATTTCTTTCCCTTTTTCCCCTTTTTCCACCTATTTTGCAGCATTTTATGGAGATGGTTCTTCTTACCCTGGCAGGTTGCTTGTAGGGTTATTTTTTAATAAGGTAAAGGATTTTGCTGGTGGAGCTTTTTATTTTTTCAGTAGATTAAGAGTCCTAAGCCCTGAAAGTTGAGAAACTTTACATAAATTGAAGTTGTACTGAAAGTAATTTTTTATGGATTACTGAAAGTAATGTTTATGGAAATTTTCCATTGTTATCAAGAAGAGTTTAATTTAAAAGTTGTATTTCTGCATCTCCAAATATAATGACAGATGAGAAAAGAGAAGTGGAATGTCACTCCCTCATCTACAGCAGTAAGAGTAGCCAGGGGGATGCAACAAATGGTTATAGATGCTGTCTGCTGCATCCTCCATCATATGGAAGAGTGTTGTGTTTTCTTTCATTTGTCAATAGGAAGCCAAACATGGATAAATTTAGCTGATTGAGTTGGGATGAAAAGCCTGGACAATCACAAAAAAGTTTTGTTTGGAAATCTGAGGGAATCTGGATCAATGATCTCATATGTGACATTGTTTCATAGTTCTGCTGCTCACTTCTCTTCCCCCCCTCCCTGTTTTTTTTTTGTTTTGTTTTGTTAAAGGAATCCATTTATCCCCTCAGGAATTTCATAGAGAAGTAGAACAGTATTTGTCTCAGGCCACTCAAGGACAAAATGATACCATCTTGCTGGACTGCAGGAACTTCTATGAAAGTAAAATAGTAAGTGCTGCCTGTCTGCTTCTTTACAGGTGCTGTGGTGAAGTATTTATGATTGTGAGGGTGTAACCTTGCTGTTAGAAGAGATTACATACTCCAGATTGACTGTAATGTGTACAGAGTGCAGTTTAGTAATGAATATTAGACACAAACAGTAGCGAACCTCAGCAACTCAGGATGGAGTCTGCCTGCCCAAGTGCTTAGACAGTGTGGGGCAGGAAGAAAACTAAATGGTCCATACAACATGAACATGAATGTTTGAAGTAGCATAATTTGTAGGGATGTTTTTCAGCATTTTTTGTCTTGTCCCATCTGTCAAAAAGAAAGGAGCATTCTGTTGTCCCAACCACCACCCCTTATACAGCGTTGCGGTTTGTCCTCTGACAGTTCTGCTAAGCTCTCTCTTGTTTCGATGAGGGGACTTGGTGTGTCCATATCCTCACAGATTTTAACATATGTTTTGATGCATAAATGCAGCTGAGGAGCTGAATATTCCAGCCCAAGGGTTTGTTACTTCCTGTAGTTTGAGGCACAGACCTTACCAGTAACAGTGCTTGTAACCAATTGCATGGCCATCTGTTGTAATTGCAGGGACATTTCCAGGGCTGTCTGGCTCCAGATATCAGGAAGTTCAGCTATTTTCCAAGCTATGTAGATGAAAACCTGGAGCTTTTTAAAGACAAGCGTGTCCTGATGTACTGCACTGGAGGCATTCGTTGTGAAAGAGGCTCTGCTTACCTCAGGAGCAAGGTAAGATGTAATTCTGAAGGCACAAGTGTCGGGGAGTTGAGGCTGCTTTAAGGGCACCTGTCTTTTGTCTTGCTGGTGAACTCTTACTGTGCACTAACTGGAATGAGCAGGTGGGGAGATAAATGCCTCTGACATGTGCTTGTCTCATGCTGTCTGTCAAGGTGGAAAATTCAGTGTGGCTCAGTGTGACCTGCGTGGACTAGTGTCACAGCAGAGAAAAATAATTACATAACCCATTTCCTGAGAAGAGGTATTTGTAGGACTGTTTTAGGAGGGCTTGAAAATACTCTGCAGTGCTTCCATGGACTGTTTAGGTTATGCTCTGTGGTCATTACTGCACAGCTTGAGCATCTCAGAGTGGTGAAAATTAGCCAGTCAATGCTTTTCCCAGTGTTGCAGAACTAAATGCAACACAGTGCATTGTTCTAATTGTGTTCTAAAATATCCATCCCACTCTTCTCCTGGATCCTTCTCGCAAGGATCAAGGGAATGGAACACAAAGGTTCTCCAGAGATTTAAACCTTGGGGTTCTTTTTTCTGCTGCATCAATGTGAACCCTGTGAAATTCTGCTTCTACTGTTAAATAAAAACTAAGTAACAAGTTCATGGAGGTTTAAAAGCAGTTGATCTGTGGTGCAGCAAACCTTCCTTAGGTGAGGCCGTTACCAGCTTCTTTTGAGTGTAACATTAAGTGAAGAGTTGTGTTAGTCCCAACAAGCCAGCATTGTGGAGCTGCCCAGTACTCCCTGGTGGCACTGCCTAGAGCTGTGGCTTGTACATGGTGCCATCTGATGGTCACTGGGAGGCTGCTGCTTTTCACTGACCCCTGGCATTTACAGCATTTGCTTTGGGAACTCTGGCACACCACCACTGCTGTGGTCTCCTTCAGCTTTTCTGCTAATATGCTTTAAACAGGCAGTGTGCAGAGAGGTTTACCAGCTAAAAGGTGGAATTCACAAGTACCTAGAAGAGTTTCCAGATGGATTCTACAGGGGGAAGCTGTTTGTATTTGATGATCGTTACGCCATTTGTTCCAATGAAGATATCATCTCAGGTAGGACTAGATAATGTAAGTGCAGAAGGCTGGGAAGCTATTGCAATCATTTCCAGAGGTGTGCAGGATAGGGACAGCCAAACTGGCCTGTGTAGTTCTTCCTCATACTTGATTTTATCTCGTAGTGCTGTCATTTCTCGTGAGACTATCAACACTATGGCCTTAACATGTAAAACAGAAATTAGAGGAAAGGGAGTCACTAACAAGAGTTCACTAAAACTGGAGTATTAGAAGGAAGTATTCCTGCAGAAACATGAGCATGAGCCGTCTGCACCTGTGGAGACTTAAGTCCAGCACTACAGCTGGACCTACCTATTTGTTGCCCACAGTGCTGATCAGACTGTGGTTGGCCAAGTGACCAAAGTCTTAACTAGTTCTTCTGCTGCCAGCAGTCCTCTGCTCCAGCAGTCTCACAGAATATCAACAAAGACTTCCAGGTACTAGGAGAGTAGTGGCACTATGCTCTACAGCAATTTGTTATTTTCATGCTTAAGAAATTCTATATCCAGTGGAATTTCAGTGGCCTCTAGCCGAAGTTGTTAAGAACATTGCCCAATCTTCTGGCTGCAATTGCTCTTCAAGTACTGCAAATTAAGTAATCTCTTATTTTGCTATCAGTTGCCAGATACAAGTATCTGGAATTTGGCTCTAGTCCTTCTTTTAAGGAAGCAATGCTGTTTTTTCTCTGAGTTGGTAACCTTTCAAGCATAACTTCCCATTCCTCCTCTGCAATTATTTTATACATCTTGAAGGGGCCTGACTTGGTGTGGAAACAGAACACATTGGATACATCACAGCCATTCCTACAGAAGTTTCAAGGGGAAGTGCTGTGGTGTGCACCCTCTTGGTACAGCTAAAACAAGGCTGTAGCTTTCAGTTAAGGAGTTAAAACCTGTGATGTTCTGGAAGGACTCCACCAGGACTGCAAATGGCACCCAGTCTGCACAAGCCATTGTTTGTAAATGGAAGGAGGTTCCGTGGCATCCCCTTCCCCAGCGGGTGCCATTCCTGCATACTGGCTTAGTTGCCACCTGCATGTCTTCTTCTCTTGGCAGTAAGAATCTGTAAATCTATCTATTCAGAGATAGAGAAAGCACCAGTGAGCACTCACCTCTTTTCCAGAGGGAAAATGGTCTTAAGTATGTCAAAAAAGATGTTTTAAAATGAACTAGATTCTAGAAGATCAAGCTAAACAGGAATTAAAAACCTGCACGACAATAGCAACATAAATGAAAGCTGGCAGCTCCCTGGTGCCTTGGCAAGCCCTCTGCAAGGGAACAGCCAGAGCAGTATGGGTGTTAACTTTTTATTTTCCTCCTCCCTCCAGCATGCAGATACTGTGGGGTGCTCTGGGACCAATATAAACTTTGTTCCAGTCACCACTGCCGGCAGCTTGTCCTGACATGTCCAAGTTGTTGCAACAAAGGTCTTACAGCTTGCTGTCTTGTTTGTCAAGAGAAGGAGCTCAAAGTGACTTCAAGGGCTTCAGGAGAAACACTTAAGGAGGAATGTGAATGTACAAGGAGACGGCCAAGGGTACCAATTGAACATGGCTCACCAAGAATGCTGGACACAGGAAAAGATTAAGCTGTTTCATTGGTTAATCTGGCATGTGCTCATGTGAAGGGCTTTTGTAACCAGATCTCTATCTGTTAATCAGTAAGGTTTGGAAATTATGAAAATATGTTGGTTTGGAAAGCCTTGTTCATATGCTGCCTTTAAACATAGAGTATGGCCTGAAAAACACCCATTACTTGCCTGTAAATTACCAGAGTGCCCAATCCATCACTAGCACTACAGGATTCCTCTCTCTGGGTACAGTCTTGTAGTGTGGCCTTTACCATGGGGATTTTTGAGCAAAGTATCTGCAATGTGACAGAGCTGCTCACAATTCAAAAGAAACTGAAGTAATTCAAGAACAATTCCATTTTTTTCTTCCTGTCTGACCTCTCCAAGGATCATGCATCTGCTTCAATAGCTTGTAGTAAGGTGTGCAAACAGCAGATTTATCAATTTGGTGTGGGTATGTGACCAGATTAGATCCTGAAGATATATTCCACATGCACGCCATCAACCTGCATCTCTTGCTTTAGACCAGTGAGAAGCAAGGCAGTCACCTGAAATTACCGACTTAACTCATCTTTAAAACTGGCTGAAGGCAGCATAAGGAGCTGGAGCAAAGGCCCAGGGATACTGCTTGCCCAGCCATACTTGTGTGACCTGTAGGATGAACAGCAAACCCCATCTTCTTTCCAGTGCTCAGTCTCCCTGTGAAGTGTTTTTTCCCCTCAACTTGTCAGTGTATGAAATATGCAGGGCTCAGCTCTGCTTGCACTAAAAAAACCTGACAGCTTGAAGCATGTTCAAACAGGCACACAAAGAGTGAGCACAGAGACTGTCAAAATACCAGCATCATGGCACTGGAAGTGATGCATGTGTGCATAAATGTCAGCAACAGCTGTGAGAAGACTGCAAGATCCCTTATCCAAGTTAAATAATTCAAGTTCTGGGGAGCATTTGTGTTCTTTAAACATGAGTTGAGTTTTTTAAAAGCTGCAACATGTTTATGCAATTTCCAACATTTGTTAGTGGAGAAATTGTCTTTGCAGGGACCTATAGCAGATTGGCCTAAAATACTGCCCAATGTGCTGTATTGTGTGCCTGATGCTGTAGACTGTGCAGAAAGGATTTATTAATACTGTGGAAGATGTGTCTTGACTGGGAAATGTCTTTGAAATTTACTGTCATTCTGGGAACTAAACAGTAAGTCATTAGGACATCTAAGTCACTAGGTTTGGGGGTTTTTACTGGCAAATGCTTTTAAAAGCACGAAAATAGTTTCTTAGGTTTCTGCAGTTGCTTAATGACAGGGCTGTATTATTTTCATATAGATTGTACCTTTCTTCCATGGTGCTATTAATTCAGCAAGGCCTCATTGTTGGCTTTACTAGCAACTTAGATATATGGGCATTGGTTCCATTAAAGCCATGACAAACATTTCTTCTTGCTTCCAGTACTGCTACCATGAAATCAATAGTTTATCAACTGTCCTCATCACAATTCATTAATGAGGCAAAACCCTGGAGTTTAGGAATATTTACTTTGGGAATCTTTCTAGGATTGCTTTTAATAGTAAATCTGTGAACAACTCATCCTTGAGAAGAAATTAGAAAATTTCCATCAGTAGACAACTTCAGCAGAAGGCTGAGCAGTGCCAATTCTCCTTGGCTTCACGTCCCTGCTGTCCAGTTAACCTCTGTGGTTTTGAGGACTGGAGTATTTGTGAAAAAACATGCAAGCTCTACTTGCGGGTCTGATCTAAAGCACTGATGGGGACTGCCCCATGATCTTCCTGAGTTAGGCTAAAAAGAATACAATTTTGTAATTTAGTTTATCAGCAGGTCTGGAACACTGTAATCAATTTGTTATGCTGTTTCTGTATCACTTATCAGTACAGGATGGCAACAACTATATTTTATATGTAAATTTATGAAACATCTATGATAAATGACCTTTAGTGCTTCCACTATAATTTTTTAAGTACTGCACAAATACACGCTATGTTGGAGGTGCTTAATTTTGCAGGATAAACACTGAAACCTAGCTAGTCTGCCACATGATAGACTGGCTACAAGATACAGTTCTCCTGAGAGCTCCTTGCAGCTGAAGATTCTACCTCAAAGGCAGAGTGGAGCCATGAAGCCTCTTCTGGTCCTTCCTGCACTAAGGCAAGGGAGGAGAAGGATTTGAGATGTTCAAATGGAGTCCTATAAAGCCATGTTCTCTCTGCTGCAGAGAGCAGGGAAGGGGCTAAGAGACCGTCTTAGTCTGCTTCCTGCAAGTTAGTCCATAAGGGACTCTCTGTCCTGTTTTGTGGGTTAGTTTTGTCAGATTAATGTAACAAGGACCTGCCATGTGAAAAGTGATGTGATGGCATCCAGGCATCTCAGTGGTAATGCCTGAGAGAAAGCACATGAGCTCCAGGAGAGGGAAGAGTTTTTCAAAGCAGGATAGGCTGAGACTGCCGGATGCTGCAGTCACCAGATAGCTTTTCCTCCCTTTTCCTGGGGAGCTGTTGGGCCAAGCAGGGATACATTTTCTCCTACGTATCACCACTTTGTAGCTCCATTGCTGCACAGCTTAAAGCATTTCACCACACGGCCTGATGTCTCAGCACTGCCTGTCACTGCTGCATCACCCTCAGCTGTCAGATGCATCCTGTAGCAAAACAGCTCTGTGAGGACCAGTCAAGGAACCTAGAATGATCCTGACAGCTTAATATACCTTTGGGCTGCAAGGTTAATGTGGATGCTACTACAGTGAAACACAGGACAAGGTTCCTACCTTTTTTTGTTAAGGGCTGTGTTAGTATCCATGGTAGTACTCCCTGGTTTGCAGGTGCATCTCCTTGCATGTCTGTGCTTCCTAGTACCACTAGGATTTTCCAGGATAAGATTCATTTACGGTCTGAAACCAAGGGAAGAGCTGAGCCTCTGTCATGCAAATCCAAGTGGATGACTCAGCTGAAAGTGTCTGGTTCTGATTTAATGATTTAGTTGGTAATTTCAAAGTCTTCACAGTGCACACAGAAGAAGTATGTTTTAAGTCTGCCAGTTTTTTTCATTTTAATATGTTTTCAAGTATTTTTCTTCCACATTAATTTTCTGATACAGAACTTGCACAGTGAAGGAAACAAACTATAGTAAAGCAGTTTATGTGACACCACGGGCCATTATTAAGATTTAAAGAGCAACAAGTGTGTTTCCCACATTGCTGAATAGCGTTTCTCTGCTTTGCTGATCAGAGCTAAATCATCAGTGGTCTTTGTGCACAAGCTCTGAAGAGATCTCTGGGACTTTTGCCAGAATGTATGTAAAAGGCTCAAAAAATTTACTCTTTAACAGACATTTAAAGGCAGATTTCTAGCGAGGGAGGGCATTTTTTAGGATGTGCCATCTGCCCAAGATTAAGGTTTTAGTACAGCAATGCTTCTTCATGGATACTGCTTACTGAGCAGGATGCCACCCACATTAACAGTGGGAATTTTGGCTGTGCTGGACCAGTCCACTGCAGGACTGGGAGATCCACAGGCCTGTGGGGAATTCCTCCCAGGCTGGATGATGAGTGTACACTGACAAAAAGCTGTGAGATCATACACAGTGTAACTTCGGATATGGGGTATTTCACTTCACATCTTTTTTAGGGCACACCATTTATTCTTGCATTTATGTGGACATAAGGAACAGCAGTAAAAGAAATAATTCCTAGCAGAACAAAATTTAATTAATGGACATGGTCATTTAGACAAAACAGCAAAGGGAGAGAATTTGATCAATCTTCAGTTAATATCTGGACAAACACTTTTAACATTAGGAAACTGAAAGGAGTGGGAAGTAGAAAAGAAGGTTCTCATTTGCCAATTAGTTTGGCCATCTCTGGGGATTAGGGTTTGCATCACCTCTAAGAATTACTGTTTTCTTCACATGTGCATGGGATTGAAGGATATTCACCATCTAAACCACTTGATTTTTGAGGCTCTATTTTATATTTTGTGGCCTTAAGTTCCATTTAATCAGGGGGTGGAAATCAGTTTTTTGTAAGAAACACTGGGATGCATTTGAAACAGCATCTCCAATTAAATGATTCAGTAAATGTTGGTAAAAAATTGTAACTCACAATTCTTGAAATTAGCCATGTTTCCAGATGTTAGAAGTGCTTGTTAAACTAGTTACTCCTCTGTAGTTACTTGAGATCAACTTTAAAAAAAATAAAGTATTTTTTTAATACTTCTATACTTTGTGTAAAACAATTGTATCTTTCACTCATGCATACCACATCCTAACTTTATGAAACACCGTGCAGTAAGTTTATAGAAAAATTAATCCCCTTTAGCACTGTATTTTACTCTAAACTGAGGTTTGCATAAAATTGACACGTTGGCTTGGATAGTTTCCAACGCTACAGAAAACATCAACAGTCCTACTGGATAAAAACTTCATAAAAACTACAGCCACTATTTAATTTCAACTGTTAGTGCATAAAACAGAACAGAGGCACCACAAATACTCTGTCAAGGCACTTATTGCCTTTAGATTTCCACAGTGTAGCACAGATCACTGGGAATGACCTCCATAGCTGGGAACTACACTCCAGTTCTGCACTTGGGAAAAATAGGCCCATTTACCTCTGCAAGTCTTCTCTTCCTCACTGAAAAAGAAGAGAAAGAGGAGTCAGTCATGGCAATGGGATAATGTGGATTGCAGGCTTGCCTTAACAGCTGTAGAAAGGAGCTGAGAGATGTACTTTCTGCCAGGAAAGAAACAGGATAGCATCAGCTTCTGAATTCCTGCTTTAAGCAGCAGGCACAGCCTTACACAGTAAAATCAAGGAAGATGAGTTTTTTCTCCCTATGCATTTTAAGGCCAGAAGCTACTTTCAGCCTTATCTCCCTTATTCTGTAAGTTAGTTATATTTCACAGTTTGTCTTTGTAATTGGACTTGGGCCAGTCCATCATCTGACTGATGGAGAGACAGCAGGAAACAGATTTCACAGTTTTTCGTTTCCTAGTTTTTCAAATAGAAAAATCTGCCTTTTCAGGGAAAAAAAAACAAACCAACCTCATCTTAAGCCAATGGGCTCCAGTCCTCCAACCATGGTTTACAGAGCCAAAACAGTCTCATAGTCTCATACCTAGTCTTGATTTACAAGTATGATGTAAAAGTTGATTTACATCTCTTGACAACTATACTCATCACTTTCCAAAAAGATGGGGGGGGGAGGGAAGCCAATATAAAAAAACCCCACAGAGCAAAAATGTATAAAGAAGATGCAGAAGGATGAACATAAAAGCTCATGAAGATGAACATAAAAGCCTTCAGAGCTGGTTCAAACAGAGCATCCTAGGGAACAGAAGCTATGGGACCAAACCCATTTTCTGGTAGCATTAATTGATAGGCAAGAACACTGGAGTAGAGCATAGCACAGAGCTATTGCTGACAGGGAGGAAAATAAATTTTTTCTTTACTTATACATTGTCCAGGTGTACAGCTGAGATGCTATTGCCAGAGACCATCAGACCGATGAATACAAGCTGTAAACAAGAATGAAATCAGACAAAAAAATGCAGATCTTAGTGGTCAAGGAGGCAAAATACACAACTCTTACATGGAAGGCAAGTTGTGAATTCATCTTCTTAATAGCAGGAACAATCAAAATACTAGATTTTAAATCTTCGAGCTGATTACTTTGAATGCCAGGTGCTGCATAGTCATAAAAAATCATGTTCTGTTCCAAAGGACAGAAAATAGCAAGCCTTTCCAAGCGCAGTGCTCAAGTGACCAGATACTGACTGTTTTGTGTGATCCTTGAAGAACTGGAACATACCCCTATGTTTGGCTGTGCTTCCTAGGAGCACAGTACTGGCTGAAGCAAGATGGGGTTTTTCCATTTGTTTTTAAAACACAAAAAATTTATCATCTGCCTAGGTATGACAGCTGCTGAGTATGGTGAGATGGGTGTGTTAGTGGCACTCAGCACTGCCCTGCTGGCCTGGTTTCCAGTGCTCTACAGCAGCTTGTAGACAGCAGTGGAAAGTCTCTGCCACGTGCTTTGGCTGAAATGGCAGTTTGCAGACTTGCCCACTTTTTGCTTCACAAGCACTTCTGATCACTTCATTGAGGGTATACAGATAACTCAAAGCCATGTGGCTTCCCACATATCCCTAGAAACAGTTCCTGTTTGTTTTCCTGAAGGGGACAGGCCAAATCTTAACTGCTGTTAAAGTTCAACTCTACTACTTTTCATCTCCTTGTTAAAGTGGGAATGAAGCTAGAGGAAGACAAGCAGTTGGCAGGAATCACAAATGCTAGCAGCTCATAGCCCATGTGCCACATGCTGTATCACAAGCTCTACTGAACCACATCAGCAGCTCTTGCTCTTTCCCAACACTACCCATTGTTACTTGCAAAAAACACTGTCTGGCTGACAGTAGCTGCCCTCAGGAACCAGCTAGTGAAGGCTTTCTTCCTTCCTGAAGGGCAAAGCATCATCAGGGCCTTCAAGAGGCACATTCTAATTCATATGCATCTTCAAGGTGAGCAGTTCTGTCCTAATCCCACCAGGAATTGCCCACAGGGCCCTCCCATGCTTCCCAGCTTGCAGCCAGCCTGACTCACCCAGGTCGTTGTTACTCATCATGGCATTGGAGGCGCGAAGCCGGGGACCTTGCTGAGTGAAATGGTATCCAAACTTCAGCAGGGAGGTGTTCTTTTCCAATATATTTGCGATTTCCATTTCCACTTTGTTGCCCAAGGGCTGACTCTTTTGAAAACAGACAGAAAAGCAAGCTGTTCAGGCTAAAGGGTGATTTAGAGCAAGCACTTAGAGGGAAGGGGTGGAGATTGCAGCTTTGTCTGGACCTGTGTCCATTTCTGACTTGTGGCTCGTAAAACAAACTGCTGGCCTGTTCCTGTACACATGCTACAACTGAGAGGCTTCAACTCCAGCAGACATTCCAACAAGTCCTTTTGTCCAAAGACTTTATTTCTTGGACAGATTAGCAGCTAATGGACATCTAGAGAAACCAGGATTTTGATCTCTCAGTCAGCTGCCTCCAAGTTCCCCATAGCTCAGCTGCTTCAAGCTCTGGGTTTCTTGGGGAGCTACGCTTGTCCCAGCCTCTGCACCCGGCACACTTGGCTCCCCCAGGCAGGCCACGTTCTCCTGACCAGAGCTGTCACCACACACGCTTTACCTGGTTGTCAATGCGCAGCTCCACAAGCGATGTGTTGCCCTCGAGTGCTTCAACAATAGCCAGGATCCCAGACCCAGAAATGAAGTTTGACTCCACATTCAGGCTCTTCAGTGTGCTATTGACCTTCAACATTTCTGCCAGGGCCTGTGGACAGGGGTGGGCAGGAAGAGCTGGCAGTCAGACACACAAGGGGCAGAGCACCACAGGGCAGCAGGGCTTCAGCTCCCCTTACCTCCAGAGTACACCTGGAGGATCCCACATGCTGCAGAGTTTCACTGCCACCCAATGGAAGTGGTCTTCATGGAGTGAAGGGGGTTCCCTGCTGCTGCAGGGGCATTCTTGAGCATGAGCATGCAAAACCTCACATGGACAAACACTTCGAGCTACCCCAAAAGGTGATAGTCCACACCTTCAGCTGCTTTTTGACAGCTTCATCTGTCCCTCTTCTAAAGCCAGCACGGTATGACAAGGATGCTAGCCAGCATTGGCCCTGCCTCCATTCTGATGAGTCCCTACACAGGGTTGAGATGATCCCCATTAAAACATGAAGAGAGAGAAGCATTTGTCTCAAGCAACAATGGATGCCCTACATGCAAGGTGTCCTCCCAAGCAGCATCATAACCATATTAATAATTTTTGCTTCCCTTAGTGGGCAAGACCAGAAGTGACTGGAACACTCATAATGCCCCAGATCTGATCAGATCATGTCACTTCAAATAAACTGTAAGGGAGGATCCATCTAAATCATGAAACAAAAGGACCAGAAGGTGATGCCCACATGGCAGGGCTGACCTGCACCCAGAGCATTTAGCCCCACAGCTCCCCTAGCCCAGCACAGCACCCCTCAAACTCTGACACAGCACCTGTCCTGCCTGCACAGGCTTCCTCCGCAGTCCGAAGTGCCTGACGCAATTTCTGCCCTCCAGAAAGTTTCCTTTTCTAGCAGGAAACTGGTGTGCACGTGTGTGTGTGTGTGTGTGTGTGTGTGTGTGTGTGTAGGTAGGCAGAGGTAACCTGGGTGACTAGGTGACTAACAGCAAAAACTGACTGTAATGGTGCTGGACAAGGATGCAAAGATGCAGCCTGAAGGCAGATGAAGGCCAGGCAGAACAACTGGCTCTCCACTACATCCCCACTGATATTTAAGATCACTCACAGCAGCCAGTATTACCCATTATCACCTACAGAGGCTACACATTAGTAGATGCTGAATCCTGCTTCTGCACATGTCTGCAGAAAGAATATATGGAAGACAGCTGGAGCAGACGTATGTGAGGGGAAGCAGCAAGTGTGCACACCTCTGTACCAACAGAAACAAGTCCCAGAGAGAGAGACAAATTGCTATTAGAAGATGCTGCTAAAACATCAGGATATTGCTCCTTTTCCAGGAGATCCTAGAGGACAAATAAGAGACTGCATGGATTAAAGGACAGCACCTGAAACCTCCACAGATGGAAAATGAAGTGAAGGAACCAAAGCTTGTCTGTTGCTGGCTTCCACTAGTGCTCCTGAAACTGAAGCACCTGCAGCAAACAGCCAGAGGTGTGGAATGTGCCAAACACGACTGAAGGTGCAGAAGCAGTCAGTTAAAAATGCTGAAAATACCTTTCCCGAGAACAGCTCCTGTCACAACACTAGGATGATGAACTCACAGTACTTACAAAAGCAACAGGGTCATTGCTCCGGGTCCCAACTATGCTGAACTTCTTCACATACGTGTTGTTTTTCAGCGCTTCTGCAAAAGCTTTTAGAGTTGGTATGGGAATATTCTGTGACAAGAAATGCAGAAAGCATGTGTTAGGCCATCATCTTTATCCAATGAATATGCAATACATGTAAAAGATACTTAAAACTTCTCACCAAGGTCAAATCACTAAATGCACCAAAGTAATTCAGGAAGGGGTTGAAAAATGTGTTTACAAGTTCTCTTGCTATAACCAGCATGTTCTAAGGAGCAAGGCAATGTCTTCATCCTATTTTGTACTCTGCTGAAAGCTCACTGCCTTGATTTGAAGCCACATCTCTGCTCTTGAGTTGCTTGCAAAGTCAGCTACCTGGGAACACGGGCATTGTGGGGATGGATAAACAGGATCCCTGAGCCTACGCAGCACCGCTCCTGCGCTCACTGAGAAACATTCATGTCATGTTCAGAAAATTTCCAACCTATGCAAACTGATCCAGAAAGGCCTGAAATTATCTCCTTGTAACACAAATCACAGACACCCCAGACCGTTTTATACAACATCTCACAGTCTAAAATTTGCCATGCTATGTCTCAGCCCAGCAAAAATAATCCATGCTGCTTTTTCTGAGTTTCTTCAAAATCAGTATTTTTCACTTATGAGGAACTTTAGATACCCTTTTCAGATGTGCAGAGTTACACCTAAAATTGTAAGTGGCATTGTCACCTTGGACTCCTTACCACACCATGTGGATCCCACCATGTGGAATCATCTATACTCAAGAGTCATCCACAGAGCCATAACACAGCACCCAGATGCTTAGACTCGCCACTGTCACTCCCCAGTTCTCCAAAGCCCATCCCAAAGTCATGAGTTCAACACACAAAAATAGTGCCTGCCTGCCAAATTCTCAGCCTTGTGTCCTTAAGAGTCACTAGTCTGAATCAAATTCATTAAAGTAAAATTATTTCTGTTTTAGAAAGGTGTGGGTAGCATGGCAAAAATGTCTTTGATGTTCATGTGCAGTTAACCATGTTCTTGCTGTTTAGCTATATCACCATTTAACAGACCCCATGAAATAGAAACTGTATTTTTAGTGTAAGTGTCCCAAAGGCAACATAAGAAGTGGTGCTATGTCCTGACTTGCTTTCTGCAAGAAGTAAGAGTCCACAGAAGCGAAGGAGATAGACAGAGACACCTACAAGAAGGATGGCTTCTTCATATTTTCATGGCAAGTATCCGGATTATAAAACCTTTTTACTCCCACCATCTTAATAATATACATCAACAGTCCCTCCACCAAATATGCCTGGCTAAATCATTAAAGCAACCTAAAATGGCTTTAACCAGACAGCCAGTTTTGGGTCTCCCCAAACTACCCTTGACATAGCTCCCTTTTTACAGGCACTTAGAGGAATCCTCTAGCTACCCACCCCAGGCCTTTGTCCCACAGCAGATAATCCGTTCTGCTGCTCACAATGGAGATGGGGAACACTGGTGTTTCTTGTCTGGCTACATTAAGTAGTGTGATACTGCTCTGTCCAGCAAAACAGACTCAGTGTTTGCCTTCTGTGCATCAGATATTTAGTCTTGTTACTAAGAGAGGAGAGTAGAAAGGAGCAAATACCATAATATTGTTAAGGTTGACTTCCTCAAGGTCAGGATCATTGCTTTGTATTCGTTTCAGAGTTTCCTCCACATCTGTTGAGTTTGGTTCCTCATCAGGAACTGGTTTGTACTGTGTGGGCTTAATCACACCTGCAAGTGAAAAGCAATATGTGGAAATGAAAGCATGCTGAGCAGCACTATTCTTTTTTTGAGTGTGTTCCTCCTCTTCCAGAAGTGGAGAGATGGAAGAACCACCTGACAAACAGCCACAAGAAGAGAAGTCACTCCACTGGGGCCGCCCAGTACAGGACAGCCAGTGCCTGCTGCTATGTGCTGTTAAGGTCCAAATCTGGGTGACAGAAGGCACACTGCCTGCATGGGGCTGTCCCTTGGGCTGGACTGGCTCCCAGATGGCTCCAGGGAAGTGGCTGAGACTGCACTGGCTGGCACAGGACAAGGATGCACCAGAACTGGTCCCAGCAATCACAGGCTGCTCTGACATGCATAGCTCTAAACTTCAGCCTAAAAATAATTATCATTTTGCCTCTGCTAGTAGCTTCAAAGCCAAATACTGCAGCCTGCTAACATAAATCACTTACTGTTGAGGCCTTCTTTGTTCACAATGGTGCTGCTCCCCAGTGCCTCATAGTACTGCTGGTTACTCATCAAGGTGTGCATTCCAAGGATGGCTACAGAAACAGGAGAACACAACTTATTGTAGGCTCCAGAGCCAGGAAAAGACACAGCACACTATCTTTCCCTGTGCAAGCATTGAACAACACACAAACGGAGGAAAAAGCCCCCCAGTTGACATAAATATACAACAGTGCTCCAATGTGCTCCCTTGTTTATTCCAGAGTAGCCTGATCCATAGCAGAAGAGGAACATCATATTGTGGACAAGAAACAAACATTCAAAGCTTCCCAGTAGCCTACCTGACTCAGCATCACATGAAAATAAGGAGAAGACAGTAAAAACTCAAAAAAAATGCCATTAGTAGGCCTTAGTATAAGTGGCCCAGTCCAGCAGGAGCCTGCACATCCTCATCACCCTTGCTCACTGGGCATGTGCCACACAATTCCGCAATCCAGTTTTGGAGAAGAGTTGTGCCCCACATGGAGCCAAACCAACCCCAAGGCAGCTATAAAGTGACTGTAACCTGAGGCATAGTAATGCACATTGCATTTTCACTCAACAGCAAGCTGGGGTGGTGAACTTGGTATGTTTGGAAGGGGACACTGTGAGAAGCTAAAGCTCTGCTGGCTTGGTCAAAATGTAGAGTGGTGGTATAAACACCGTTCAAATGCTGTAAAAGCCCAAAAGCCAAACTCAGCCAATTTGTGTCTCTCAGATTCAAGACTGCAAAGCCAATAGGCAGTTGCAAATTGAACCACGTCTGGGGGCTCTGATGCAATCCCTGACAGCTGCAAATGACCAATATGAAATCAGTGGCATAGGAACTTTGTGGTAAAGTGTTTGTTTCTAAAAGTAACCCTGCTATGTGCAGAAAGATCAAGTTTGAAGATAAACTTATTTTTGAATGAACTTTTTTTTAATAGCTATATGACTTTCAAAAGAAAAATGAACAGACACATGTATACTTGATAAAACAGACACATCTGAACAAGTCTTGATCTCTGCATAGACACAGTTGTGAAAATAATAAATTTCTCCCTAAAATCCAAGCATGCCACCACAAAGGCACTTCTAAGACTTGGTTGCCACCAGTCTGTCACCATGCTCTGTTGCTTTGACCAAGAAGGGCTGGAATTTACAAAAGGTATCCTTGAAGCGCAGTACAAGAATAGGATCTGTTATGATGACAGCTCATTGTGACTCCATGTCTGGGTGGCACAGGCTGTACAGCCAGCTGCAAAGTTTGTCAGTGAACTTCCCCATGGCCACCAGCACATTCCCAACTGGTTCTCACAAAGCCAAGCAGTCTCCACCTGACAATCTGAGTGAGGTTGGGCACTTCAAATATGCTTGTTTGTATTTTAGCTGGCCCTTTTCTCTGTCATTTTCTTGCAGACGGAATTTTCAGGGTGCAACACAGCTTGGAAAAGTAATTTGCAGGCTCAGCATTTTGGTAACACAGACAGTCCCCAAAACACAGCTTTTTTGGACAATGAAATCTGTCCAGCAGCCTGGAGTGTGAGCATCTGCACTGCAGAGAGAGGCAAGGATCTGCTGTCATGACCATGTATTTTGGGGGCTCAGGTTTGTGTTGGTAGACAAGAGTGACCCACTCTTTCTAAGTCTGTGCTTATGGTGTATTCTCCAAAGGAACTCAAGCAGAACGAAGGCACCCCACTTCTGTCTCTCTCACCTGACCAAAGGCAGGGAAGCCTGTCTAGGGCTATTGGGAGCCACCCTCCCAGCCTTGCCAACGAAGGGATCCGACACACCACAGCTCACAATGATCCCTGCTAAACAGGCAGGAGCAAAATGAGCTCCTGCTAAATGAATGCTGCTAAGTAGGCAGGAGCAAGGCTGTCACTGTCAATATTGAGATTTCACCACAGTTTGTATCACATCAGTACTCCTGCTCCCACTTAAGTGTATGCTCCCAGCAACTGGAGAACAAGCTCCCCTGAACAGCATTTCTGTGGGACAATAATTACTGCACAGATCTGGAGCTTAGAAAGGCAGATTTTATAGGATAGGGCCTTACAGGACTCAAGGAACAACAGTAAAAATGCAATGCTTGGCCAGGGTACACATATTTGGGAGCCATAATGCAGAAACACATCTGTAAGCCAAAATATAGTATTATTATGCAGAAGAAGTCTAGTTGGTGTAGTTATTCTACAGACTTTCTTACAGACATCCAGGAAGAAGGATACTGCTAGGGAGTATGGAAACCTAAAAGAAGACAAAACTGGAAGAAGCCAGTATCACTGAAATATTCACTGACTGCTGGACCAGCAGAGCACATGTGAGCTTCATAAAGCATCATGGAGTGTCCATGTGCTCCTTTTCCCAAGGCATGTCCTATCTCAAGCACAGAGCTAAGTCCACACTATGGGCTTCACCAACATACCAGTATTGTCATCTGTCTGACCACACAAATCACAAGAAATCCACCACATAAAATGTGTTGAAAAACCTCCTTAACAACCACCAGGCCTGAGTGTCCACTGAAAGACTTCTAAAACCTGACAGATCTTTTAACAGGTTGCACAAGAAATCCACATTCTCACTGGGTCTTCTTGACTGTTTCCTAAGATTTGGTTTGAAGAAAGCTGTGCTCTTGAATGTACAGGCTGGGATTAGCAACAGTCAGCGGTAGAGACAAAGGAAGAGATCAAACCACACACTGTTTCATAGCTAAACCCTTCTTCTCCCTCCTTAGCTTTGGTCTACACTCCTGATTAATTCACATAGGCAGAAAATAACTTTTTTTTAACAAGTAAATAAATTCTGTCAGAACTGCCAGCACTTAGATAAAGTGCAAAGCTCATTTCCTACAAAAGAACAAAATAACCCCTAGAAGTTGAACAACTTGCACCCCCAATTACTGTGAAATTATTTTACCAGCAATGTCACAGAGCTCTGCATCAGAGGCATTAGCAAGGGCTTCCTCCAGTTCTGGCTCCAGAGTCACACTCTCCAAAACGGGATCCATCGGCTTCTGCTTGGGAATCCAAGCTTTTCCTATAAATGCAAAGTGAGGTCACTCTCAATACAGCAACAGCACCCAGTTCACAGCTACCCTTGCAGATGCATTTCCATGCTGTGAGATTTGAAAAGTAGAAAGGACAGAGGGGGCACAAGAGAAAAATCAGAAGAGAAACTGAATCCCTTTTCATCAGCTTGGTCTGAGTCCTGCGATGTGAACGGGGAGGCACGTGCCCGACACTGGCAGCTGCAGAGCTCAGCCCTTCCACCCAACAGCACATTGGTACAGGATCATGGCTGTTCATAGCACAGCACTCAGAAAGCCATGCACAGCCTGACCCTGCAGGTCCTCACTTCTTTGAAGGCTGCACAAAAGGGGTGAAGGTTTGCAGGCACTCAAGATTGAGACCAGTAGCCTGTGCCTAGCACAGTGCGGGACCAGTCCTGCCACCGAGACACCTTTTGCTGCTCACTCCAAGTGCATGTTGGCAAGGTAGATGGCACATTAGTCAAGAGAGGGTGGAAAGGAAGTGGTGGAGGGCTCTGGCAGCAGACAGAGACAGCACTTCAGTGAATGCATGGGATGCAAGGAGATGCAGGCTTAGGGCAGATGGTCTAGCTCAACCCTGTTGCAAAGAGCATGCTAGATGGAGGCCCCTGTACTTTATCTCTCTGGACAGCAAAAGGCCAAAAGCCAGACCTATTTCCTACAATTCAAAGATACAAATCCACAGGTCCAGCTGGTAATGCAAACTTGTCATCTTAGCTGCTTGCTCATGACCTTTTCCTAAGGGTGAAGGGGGTGTCCACATAGACAAGAAGCTGGAGCTTTGAAGGCAGTGGCCATCACTGGGCAAGCCACAACCCTTTCTCTGCTGGAGCAGGCTGCATCCCAGGAGGCATGGGGCAGTGGAAAGGGCTGATGGCCCTGCACAGCTGCTCCCAGCTCCTCACCACTCATGCTGCAATGGGCAGCAGATTCTTCACAGAGGCAGAATGGGTCAAGTCTGGGATTTCACAATGTGGCATCCACCTGTGACTGCCCTAAAGAATAGAGAAAGGCTTGTCATGCTTTAACATTCCACAGTAGTGAGCAGTCTGCTGGGTAAATCCAGCATTGCTGGGACAGGGGTAGGAGGGTTCTGGGAACATTTTGGAGCAGTCCCCTCCCCTAAAATAGTCCTGGATCACTGCAGAGATAGCGACTGCAGAAGGCCTGGCCTAGCATGCCAGTCAGGACTATTTTTGTCACCTCTCTGAAACCAGAGTCAGTGGCACCAAAAGGGAGAACCAAACCTCCTGTTCAGGAATATGCAGAAAGGGGCTAAATTTAGCCTCAAGGAAGAAGCAACTGCAGCTCAGAGTACCCTGGGACAAAATGGAAGCTGCCATAAACAGCCTTTTGTTCCCATCCTCTGCCTGTGTGCTGCCACTCTGACAGAGAGGGCAGGAATCTGCCTCCTGGGACACAGCTGCTCTTGCAAAAATAGGCAGAGTGTCATGTGCATGCACAGCCAGGCATCTTCTGGATACTCAGCAGCAAAATGTCTGCCCTGGCTTGGTGTGGAGATCTGGAACCTCTGTCCCACCAGATGCATGACTGGGCAAACTGTATGTACCATCTGGTACATACCAGCAGGGAAACAAGAGAAACAGGGCAAACTTAATTCTGCTGTCATACCGTAACTCCTTCTGACACCTCAGAGACATCAACATTTCAAGATGGAACTTTACATTACATGGTGCATGCATGATGATGACAATGCATGACATTTTATGTCATAACACAGTGTGTCTGCATACCCCAACTCCCACCCTGCCCAGCAGCATGGCCAGGGAGAGCACCTCCTATGGCAAACTAGTAAATCACCCTCCAAACTGCAAACGTGGTGATTTATTTACAGTTTCATCACAGCTGTGAATATGTAATTTACCATCTCTGGCTTGCATACAATGTAAGTAATCTCTCAACAGCGTGTTACAAACAAAAATACATTTAATACATTTGAGATCACAACAGACTGAAGTATGATGCTGCAGACTCAAAATGCTTGAAACACCTCTGTCTCCTGCAGAACACTATTCTACCTTCTAGGCTAGCCAGGTGTGTAAGCAACACTGGACTGGGGCACATCTGAAAGGTATCAAACCAGCCTTCCTGATGGTACTTAATTTACTCATTTACTTCTCTCAAGGACTACTTTGTTTTTTTTGTTTTTAAATCTAAAAATACCACCTCAGGTTTTATTAAATGAACAGATTTTATACTAACTCTTTTTAAGAGAGCCATGTGGGTCAGTAAGGGGGCACCTTTCAGAAAGACCTCAGGAAACATGCTCATATGCCCACATTTTTGTGCACTTCTTTTTTCCTCCTGGGCAACCATTAGCACAAACAGTGCACAACCAGATCTTCTGCTGCAGGGGGATCACAGTACAGAAGGAGACACGACAGCTGAAAAAAGCTGCTGGGAAGCTCCTGGAATGCAGAGGCAAGGACTGACTGGACCATGTCCCATGTCAGATGATATTCAGAGTTCTAGCAGGAACAGGAAAGTCACTTGGATAATGGGTCATATATGAGAACAGCAAAAGATGCCAGGAGAGGAAAACAAGAGGCAGAGGAAAACCTCTGCTCACACGCCCTTTCTCAGAGGAAAATCCCTGAGGCCTCAGGGCTATGCAGAGCAGGAGTGCAGCAGCTGCTGCAGGGTATAGTGCAGGAAGACACAAACAAGCAATCTGCAGGAGACTGGGAAATAGGGCTGGGGTTGTCAAGAGATGATGAAAACCCATAAAGAGATGGGAACTGCTGGGTCTCACCGCAGCTGCGGCAAGCTGTGGAGTTTCTCTATGGTGAGAGGCTCATAGTGTTGGATGGAGTGTAAAAGGCAATGGTGAAACATGGAGCTTAACATGAGGAGCTCACAGGAGAACAGGGCAAGGAGGAACAAGAGAGGACAGTGGATGATTTCTTTCCCAAAATCTGATACAGACGCAGTGGCATGGGGAATGGAGAAGGCTGCACAGTGGTACAACTTCTGTCCAGCATTTAACAATGTACCAGGTGGTGCCCAAGTCAGCAAGCACAGGGACCTCTGGGGCACACCCCAGTTTATCAGCCAGCCTGGGCTGGGGCTAGACAGCAGAGAGAGGAGATTCATCATCCCAGTAGTGTCAAGAAGAAGTTTTATCAACACAGGTCAGACACAACCCCTCTGCTGTGCACCCACTGTGCCTTCATTGTGACGCACCCAGCATGGTGCAAAGGATGACCATACCTCTCTTTTCGCCTGTGAAGGGAACCAAGTCTTCTCTGTCTTTAATGTCCTTCGCCTGCTTTTCTAGGTGGGCCATGAGTTCCTCCCTTTTGAATGGGCCAGTTGGTGGCTTTTGTGTCTGATCCCGCTGCCTGAGCCCTGCCGGCAACAGCGCGTTCTAGATGTGGAGGTGAGAAACACAGGTTATCTCTGTGGCCACAATCCCCACCCACCAAACACTCTCCCCTCTACACTTCCCTCATCGCACCACTCTTCTTCTGCATTGCTGGACAATTTGCTTCTCCTTGTGTCAAAGGTTACCTTCATCCAGCCCCACTGATTCCCATATCACTCAAGACATGTGATGCTCCTTCCCCCTTTCAGTTTCAAACAATGCCCAGTGAATGTTTCTCTGCAACATCAGCTCCAGTCCTTTCTTTCTGAAGGCTCTCAGCCATCTTCTCCCCACTCGTCTGTCCAAGTGCCCACAATGCCCTGTGTGTCTTAAAAAGAATCAGTTCAGTTAAATCTGATAATCTTTCACAGAGCAGGTCAGAGAGTTGTGGTGGTCTCTTCTGCCTTTCATGATCCATCACAAAACTAGAGAGGGTCTCACAGGGGAGATCACTTGGTTGCAGAGCAAAACCCCTGTGAACCTCAGCCTTTTTTTAAGCTGGGTCCTTGTTATTCAGTCACGTAAGCTGCCACGGGAAGTTGGTTGGTGCTTGACACATATGGCACGTAAACACCTGCTTATATTTAAATATAGAACAGCCTTAATGCAGTAAGTAAGACTATTCCCAGATCTGACACTAAGCATGTTCTTTAAAGCTTTACTGGGTAGAAGTCAACATTTACTTTTTAAGACATCCAAGGTGATGCTGAACAACACACTGATTTTTCCATGCCTGCCTGATAAAAGTAGTTCGTTATAATTTTTATCTGTATCAGTGAAAAGCCTGGGAAGGCAAATTGCTAATAGGAAGCAGTTAGACCTGGGCAGCTTTGGAGGACAAGTGTGTGAATTGCACAAGCAGGGCAGCATAGGAGATAGCTTGCTTCCACAGGCTTCATGCTGTGAGAGACAATGATCAACCTTCAAGCAGACTACACCTGCACTGACAGATATCCATAATTACTTTACCTTTCTTCATCTTTCACAGAATGCTGCCTGACTCTGTGTCTTCTGAGGTAGTTCTAACCAGCCCATGAGCCCATACGCTTAATCCTGGAAGCTAGCTTGCCAGCTCTCAAATATTTTCCTGCATTGCAATTAAAAATACTGATGATGCAATCTACACCACCCATCGTTTACTCCAGAAACACTAACTGCATGTTGCAGGAACAATTTCTCACTTGGCAGTGCCCAAGCTCCTCGAGTAACATTGCCGCAAGCCAAAGGCCTGCCAGTTGGCTCTGCACATCCCCTGCAACAGGACAGTGCTGGCTCCAAAAACCTTTCACCAGCTTGGCACCAGCGGACCCCAGGTTCGCGTATATGCAGCTCCTGCTGATGCTAGGAGGTTGTTAAAAATAAACTGTCCCACTTTTCAAAACTCTGGGATTTGGATTTCTGCCTAAATGGAGGAAAATACAGGCCATTTGAAGTTTGTTACAAAAACCCAAAACACCAAAAAAACCCCCCAGAAAACCCTCAAACCAAGCAACCCGCAAAACATTCCCTCCAAGGTGGCCTGGTCAGAAACACAGATCCATTTTCCACAGGACTACTGCTCTGCACCAGCACAGGCTCATATTGCTGCTGCAAGTCACAGTTGCTTGTCACATCAGAAAAAGGGCAGGAAAACAGAAACAAAGACACACAGACTGTGCTTCCAAAGGAAAAAACCTCTCCTGTTTATCTGCAGCCAGTCTCTTCCACTCTTGCACCAAGTACAGGCTCTGCAAAGGATGCCACTGAAATACAGATTACTAATGAAGTCCACCCCCTCACAGTTACTAAGAATCACTACCTAGCATCTCAATGAAAAATTACTTACATCAGGATCCAGCTCTTCCAGTTCATTCTCTAACTTCCTGAGCTCCTCCTCTGTCAGAGCTCCAAGGATCTGATCTTCATCTAGGTCTCGGTATTTTTCTAGCTCCTTTCTGTAAGACATCTTAGAGGAGTCTTGTGGATCTCACTTCTGTGCTGTAACAGAACCTGAAATGAAAACAAGAAGTGTTAACACTGAACACATGAAGCATGATGCTGCAGCCCGCCTGGCTGGGTAACACTGAACACCCCAAAGCTGCAGATTTATGTTTAAAGCATGGCTGATTTCAAAAGATTGCTCAGGGCCCCATTCATATCCTACACTCACATAATCACCCATGGATGTGAGAGTGGTGCAACTCCGGTAGCAAATTGCCCCATCACGGATTTATGGGGCAGGATTGAAGAAGTTCTTTGTACAGGACCCTGGCTAGGGATGTCTTTCTGGAAACAGTGCTAGATGTTTATGAAGCATTCTAGGTGTTTATTTCTTTGAAGGACAATACACCAGAAGTCACAAAGTATGCAGCTCTCATGTCCTTACAAGGCCCCAGTAACACCGCCCTGCGCATGGCACTCCAGATAACATTGCTACCAGGTGGGAAAACAGATTTGTAGCACCACTGAGTACCTCTGAGCCCTGAAAACCTCCACGAGGCTGCAGTGCATGGCACTTCTTCCTGTGTTATAAAGCCACAAGGAGATCAGGAAGTATTATCCACTCAGGTTCAGGAGGCTGCCAGTTAAATGTGCTATTTAGTGACCCACCTTTCCTGAGACAACACATGTTTGCACTGCTGCCAGCTAAGCAGCTGACCTGTATGCTACTGCATGTAATAAACCAATCCTTCAAGAAGAGAAGTGAATGGTCTATCTGGATAATCCCTGCTGACCCTGAGGTTCAGCCCATGTCTCCTAATATAATGTGCCATACCCAATCACATGCATGTACTAGACCTCTGCAAGCAAAAAGATAGCAGAGACAAAGGTCAGTGTGTTTAAAATATGCAGGTGGGTCAGAAGTACACTCAGCACAACATACAAAAGCGTATCCAACTCTGCTCTTTTGCTGACAGTCTCCTGCTCCACAGAACTGTCTGCACTTTTTTGGGGGGGAGTGGGCTGTTTTTGCAGAGAATACTGAGTCCTAGATAATTTAAAGTGACTTTTCTTAAACTTTTGCTACTCTTTTGAGTGACATTTACACTAAAAATAACATGTATGTGTATTTTTAGGGAGCCAAACATCTTTTGAGTTTCTATAAATGGTTTCTGTTCAGCTCCTGTGAAGCATCAGAGTCCTACCCTGAATCACATCCCTCCAGCTTTGCTTGTCCCCTCAGGACAGATTATGCTCTTATGATCACTCTTCATTAGTGGTGAAGTTTCTTTATACAAGTTACAACACAGCTGCTGTTCCAGATCGGAAAATTATCTTTAGCTTGGTCACAAAAGGGCACAGTAAAGCACACATGCTTGCTCAACAGCAAGCCCTTAAATTTAGAAGCTGTCATCTTCTCAGACGCTTGGTTCCCCACTAGTGTGATGGTTAATTCCTGCATCACTCACATTCCTGCCACTCGCCACTTAGGAGGTGAAGTGTGAGGAGGATGGTGCCTTCTTGGTGGGAGAAACAGCCCCTGAAGCTCCCTCAGCTGGGAACTGAGAGGGTGAAAATCAGCTTTTCAATGGGTTTGTTTGCTCCAAGCTGTGGACACTGGAGCCAAGGGCAGACAAGAGGGTGGAGAAGCAGGAGCAATGGGGCTCAGTGGGTCTGGCTGAGTGAGGTGGAAGGAACCCCACGCTCCTGTGCTCCTCCAGCTCCCTGCAGCCCTCAGTGCAGGATTCCCTGTGCTGCGAGGCTGCCAGGCAGCAGCCACACACCGGCCAGCCTACAAGCCATGTCCAGCAGCTCAGCCTCTGCAAGCCTGCCCTTCCTGCAGGCATAGAGAAGGGCAGAGCCTTTACTGCAGTTACCCAGGAACACTGATGCGGGACATCCTAAAAAAGCAGCCTGGACTCGAATCTGGATACATGCTGTGCTACTGCAGCCTTTGATTGCAGCGCATGAGCCACAACTAGCCTGGATTTCATATGCCATATGTAGTTTTGACCATTCTGCTGTGGAAGGAGCTGGAGCTAGGGCAAAGCAGGAAAGCAGAGAATAACCCACCCCAGGCTACTAAATTCTCTATAATGGCTTAAAATACCCACACCTGCCACACACGGCAACATCTGTCTTGGCTACACGAGGACAACTATTCCCTAAGGCAGCCACAGACCCTTCCCAGGAACGCAGGCTAGACTGCAGGCAGGGGCCTGTCTGTGACCAGAGTGCAGCCCTGCTGGGTGACCTTGCTGCCTCCCTCCAGAAGGTCGGAGATGTCAGCACCGAGAGGCGAAAGGCAGGACGGACATGGGATGTCAGCGCACACAGGCAACGCTTCTGGAAAACGCTTCAGGTTTCAAAGCATCTTGCAGAGATATGAAGCTGGGGCTGCATATAGCAAAGGCCCTGAGGGTTGAAGACAGGTGCAGAGCCTGCTGAAATGTAGTTGAAATCCCTGTGGGGAGAATTTAATTTGCTACATATCCCAAAGAGAGGTGTCGGGGGGCACAGTGCCCTCCCAGACTTGCTAGTGGAGCCGGACAGTGCTGGCACCTTGCACATCTCTGAGTGAGCACACTGAGAGACTGCTCATCAGGGGCACCAGCCTTGCCTGTGGGAGCAGGACATTCTGTACTGCTCCCCTGCCCGCAGAACCAGCCGTTCAGTATCCTGTCCTTCAGCACAGCCTCCAGGACCAGTATGCTCGCTGGCGCTCCCTTATCTCCACATCCCAGGCCTCTTCTACCCTATCTAGCTAATGAGTGCTGGGAGAAAAAGCAAACCAGCCCATCTGCTGTAAATGGCTTTGTAAAGACAGCTTTGAACTGACAATGATAAGAAAGCAGGTAAATTCTGCCTAAGAGTAATTACACAGAGGACTGAAACACCCACCCCCACAAATAGTTCTCCCTGACTTGTGCCAGAGTACAAATGTGATTTAACAGAAGTCCCACCTTCACCTGAGCTCAAACTAAAAAACAAGATCCTTCAGCACAACTTAAGTTCTCACTCTTTTTCACTAACCCTATCACTCTTCATTCTATCAACTAAGGAAGCATCACAAAAGAATACAAATGCAATATACAGATACTGAGCAGAACTGACACTGTTGCAACTTTAAGTCCTCAAAACATTGAAATTCATATAGATTACAAAGATAGCAATATATTAGGTTTCTTTGTTCAAAGTACTTGTCAGACACATGGGAAGACAGCCCATGCACTTGCACTTGGAAAGTCTGAAGAGCACACAGGTTGGAATTCACAACGATCATTAAAACTGTTAAAGGAGAAAAATTTAATTGGATGGGTACAGCCCCCTGCAGCACCATGACCTTTTTGGGGTGCCGAAACCTGAGAGCAGCACTGACGTCTGCACAGGGAAGTGGTGGAAACCCATCCGGGAAAGCAGCCCACGTGGGCCCACTGTGTTTCACCCCCAGCTGAGGGCAAGCACCAAGTACTTGGTTGTGCTCTTCAGGTGGGTGATCAGGGAGGGCAGGAGCAGGGCAGAAATGGGCTTAGGCTACAGCAGGCTGCTCGGGGAGGCTGTGGAGTCAAAGGGTCTGCTGGACTATCCCTCTGTGATCTGACAGCCCCAGATAAAAGAACAAATGAGGAAGAACTGGGTAAAGTGACTGGAACAGCAGCAAGACAAATTTCAAGAAAATATAAAAAATGTCACAGTGAAAGCCATAGGTGCTGTGTCAGGCATGCTGTGTGTCACACCTGGCACATACTGTGTGTCACACCTGGCACATACTGTGTGACACACCTGGCACATACTGTGTGACACACCTGGCACACGCTGGGCCAGTCAGCCCAGCGCCTCTCCACACAACCTCCCATGTGCACCAGCATGACAACACCAGGACAGCATGAAAGCACTTCCTTTCATGCAAAATGCAAGGAGAAAGAGCAACTAACCTCAGTAAAGGTGCAGGGCTTTCCAGGGATAAATTCTGTCATCAGCCCAAGCCAACCCTGACTCCGGGGGTCTGTGCAGGCTGCAGCATGCAGCCACCATGCCTGAGGCTCAGCACAGGGGAGGCTTTGGGGCATCCCTGGTGGTTGCCACTATGAACAACCACCAAAGGCAGAGAAGAGGAATTCTGTGTACCCTGCCACACAATGAGAGCCATGGCTGAAAAAATTAACACCCTTGCCTCAGACAACCCTTGAATCTACCACAAAACTTTTTCTGTGCTCTGAAATGTGAAAGCAAACCATGGGGCTTGGGTTTTGGGATAAGGAGGTAGCCAAGCATGACCAGAACAGCTATTGACGATTCTTGAAAAAACTGAAAAGTTTGAAGGCAGAAGTCTTTTCAGGATGAAAGCTGTAATTAAGGAGCAGTGAAGGCAGGAATTGATATCATGAGGGATGGCTTGTAAATTGTTCCTGTTTGACTCACACAGGGTTTTGATTTATGATATTTTTTTTTTACAGCTTAAGTATAAATCTGAGTCAAAGTTCAGAGCTATTATTTTCACAGTATAAAAATAACAAACCAATATTAAACATCCCTTCTATAGTTGCTACAATCACCTTTTCTTTTTCTTTTTCTTTGACTTGCAGCATAACTTAAAAGATAAATGCCAGGGCCTGGGTTTTTTTGATGGAGGAGCTATACATACCTCAAGTGATTTCCTATAAATTCAAGAGAAGCTAGGTATTTTCTGTGCATACACTTAAATCTCAGTGAGTCTGCCAGGTGCAAATCCAAGATGCATGCTGTGCAGATGAGAGGAACAAATCACCTCCAGCTTGTTTGTAAGTGAAAACTGTCTTCTTATGCAGTCAGTCCTCTGACAAACCTTAAGGCCAGTAGCTAACCTCAACAAAATCTCATGGAGGACTCAGACCCTAATTTCTTAGGAAGCTGCACATGGTGCAAAGGGTCTGTCAGCCTAGAGATCTCCTTTGGCTGACACTCAGGAAATAAAGGAGAGCTGGGTGCTCTAAAGCAAGGCGGGGGTACCAGAAGCACTTCTAGAAGGGATAGCTGTTACACATGTAGTGCTGGAGCAGGCACAGTGGGGATGTAGAGATGAAGGAGATCAATCCACCAAAAAGTGAGTCTCTGCTGATTCTCCCCTTCTGGGACAACTTTCAAACTCTGTGCTTGCATCCCAACATAACTGGGTGCTGGTAACTCCATGGTCAACCCTGCTTTTTGAGTTACTGGGTAACCAAATATAACCAGTCCCCTTCAATTTCAAGAACTGACCAACAAATTATGGCCAGATCCAGTAGCAACAAAGGGAAAGGTGCACATCAGCTCCTACTGAGACCACATCTAAAAATGCGAATCTACGTGAATTGTGCAAAACCCAGTAGGAAATCAGTGCAGAGCAGAGAAGGAGTTGGATCCATCCCCAGTGTCATCACACAGCCATACACAACAGAAGTCTTCACTGCTGGGTGCCTGCTATGGCAATTTACCCTGTTCTCGAGGGAAGTCAGTGCAGCTGTGCTGGTACAGGTGTGTCTCCTCCCAGCACACAGGTACAGACACCAGACCTCGGCCCCACAGCCCCTTCTCTCGCCAACACAACCAGAGTCCAGTAGCCGCGTTGCAAGTGATGACATGCCTGCACCTGAGGTACAGACATACAAAAGTTTAGTCCACTTCAAATGAACATTGTTCTTCTTGAAATGAAAGGAAGATAAATGCCTAAGGCCACTCCTTTAAGATAATGGCCTCCTGCACATTTCTGTAGATCCCTTTTCAAGCAGATCTTATTTCCTAGTCAGAGACAAAAGCATCATTTTAACAAACCATAAACACACACCCTGGCTGCAGCATCAAGCACTGTTGGCCTGCCTGGGCTCTGCATCACCACCTTGAGTGTACAAGATTATGAAAACTCTTGTGAAAGCTACAAAAGACTTTTGATGGACTCTGCTCTGGGCTTGGAGTCCAAGATGCATTAGAAAGTGTCTAGCCAGGAGACCCACTTGGGAGACCCAAAGGGGACCCTCTGCTTTGTACCACTGGATGCTGCATGCACTTTGATGTCCTCTAGTAGAAGATAGGTCTTTCCAAGCTGAACAAGCAAAGGGAATTAGACTTATTCAGCCTGGAGAGGGGAAGGCTCCAGAGGGACCCAATTGCAGTCAGTCACATGCTGCCTAAAGGGGAAAGACTTTTAAAGAAGAAAAAACACAAATTCATCTCCTCAATGAGGAGAGTGGACAGAGAAAACACAGGGGATGCTGCAGATGGTGAGCAGCTCTGCCATATGAGACGTAGAAGCAGAGCACACACTCTCATTTCTCCAGACAAGTCAGCCATCAACAAGAAAGACTGAGGCACTCTCAGCCTCCCTACAAGAGGCTCATGCTTAAGGAAATCCAACCACCAATCTGCTGCCCCTTCAGGAAACTCAGACTTCTCCAAGGAAGATCTAGGTTTCTTTCCAGGTAGCAGCGTTAATCTAAGACATCCTGAAATTCATATTTGAAAGGAAACATCTGGGAGAAGGCATTTTGGGTCTATCAAAGCACACGACTTCTGACTCTTGAAGTGACATACCAGCCATGCAGAACACGTAACACTATCTGGAGTTCGTCACCACCCAAACCCCTGCAGCAGTGAAGTTCAACAGGCCAAGTTGTACTGATGATGCAGCTTCATTCCCAAGGATATCCTCATGTCAGAACTGACATTCCCATCCTGGCACTTGATAGCTCCACAGCAAACACCTTGTTGTCTGAGGTCATGCACACACTAGAGAAGGCTCCTTGTGCTCAAGCTGAGTGATCTCTCCCTTTATCCACTAGTGCTGAGGAAAGTATCACACTGCTTGCGCTCTCCTCAGTCTTCTCAACTCACCCAACTCCTAACCTGATATCCATACACTGCCTGTATCTCCTGGCTCTCCTCTTGTCAATACTCCTGCAGCCTGCAAGCCACACAACTCCACACACTGGCTCTCACCAAGTGGTCTTTCTCATCAGCAAATAGCCTTGATGTTAGGTGACCAGGCCAAGAACTGCCAAAGCCCAAACACAAAAGCATCCCAGCTGTATCTCCCCCACTTTACATATTTTTAAGACACACACTTGTAAACACAGTTATGTATTCTCCTATTTGGGGTGAGGTTCTCTCATGCACCTGGCATGCACTCAGTTGCTTAATTACTAATCCCTGTGAAAAACATGTGGACATACTTGAGTCATTAGTGACACTGCACTCAATTCCTGCTCTGTAACTTGAACCCTTCCACTTGGAAGCTTCACAGCTAGCACAATCTTCTCTGGAAAATGATCCGGGGTTTCTTGCCTGAGTTTCTCTTAGTTCTCAGATGGACACCCCTGTTTCTGTGGCACACTCTGGTATTTCAGGGAACCTGATGGGCGCATTGTGAACATGGGACCAGAAAGGTTCCTGTCTTGCACTGAGCAGTGCTTCAGATCCTTAGAAGGCAATGGCTGTGTCCCATAAAAGAGCCCTGCCAGACTGCCAGATGCAAAAGCATAGCGAGCTGTTAGTAACACATCAATGTCTGCACATCCCAGTGCTGCCCTACTGCTAGTGTAGCTGAAGCACAGGAAATGGCAGTGAAATGCCCCACCAAGGTACTGCTAATAAGTCCCAGACAGGCTGATGCTTAATTAACACCAAAATGAGCACTGTTCCAGCAGCAATGAGTATGCAGAGTACACTGAGCACCAAATCTGAATGAGGGACTTAACAGAGGTGAGACCCTCACGCAATCATGCAAGGCCTGCAGAAACAAAGAAACCAGCTCCAACTGGGAGAGCTACCAAACTGCAGGGTGCCTGAATGGGGGAAAGCTCTGCAGAAGTATCACTGCAACCTTGCTTCCAAGCTTCCCCCCAGGTTGCTGCCAGCCAGAGTATCCTGGCATGTACAGACTTTGGTCTGACCCAGGATAGCCTGTTACGTGTTCATCTCATTGGCCATGAACAAGTAGGAAGAATTCCCTCCCAGAAGGATGATGGAGCTCTAAGGCAAGACTTCAGGGAGGGGGCTCTCTGTCTTTAGGAATTTGCAGACACAGGCCATATGAAGCCAGAACCTCCCTATCAGGACAGGTCTGCTGTGAACTGGGGATGGGCTAGAGAACCACTGAGCCTCCCATTGTACTGCATCCATGTGCTCAAGAACATGGGGGCATTTAATGCCACAGTGTCATGGAACACAACTTTATGTCCTGTTTCTTCCAAGAGCCTGGTAATTTTACCCAGTGAAAATATTTTGTCTACAGGTCTCTGCCTGAACAGAGAAGTGAAGACAGTCTTCCTAGCTCATTATGTGCAAATGACTGTCAGCTATAGAGAAAAAAAAAATCAGAAGGGAGATCACAGTCTCCTTCCCCCTAGCTGTACTTTCACAAAAACTCCACATACCTGAAGAAGAGTGAAGTAGCACACAGAAAAGTATAATAATTCATCTGCAAACACTACATTTAGTAGCACACTGCTCTGGGGAATAGGAGCTACGCATCTGGCAACAGAGGACTGGTGCTTCTTAGAAAAGGTTAATTCAGGATCTTTGATAAAGATAAATCAAATGGTCCTTTGGGTGAATGAAAGTAAAACTTGGGCAAAGAAAATCAGTATTGAGATAGACCAGATTGTTTCCACTTGTTTGACTTTCCCAAATACACCAAGCGGGGTGGGGAGCAAGCAACATATTTCCAATATTATGCAAAACCACAGCATCTGGAGAAAAGGCAGCAAACTATCACAGCTGAGAAGCGTGTGGAGAAGAACAAGATGAGTCAGGCTGGAAAACAGTGCAGTGCTGAAGAAGAGGTGGGGGAAGAACCATGACAGGAGGAAAACACAGACTTTGAAATGAGAAGCAGTGAGCCTGTGATGCAGTGTGCTTGTTGGAATACTCAGCTGTGTGTACATTAGGACAACAGGTAAACAGGTGTCAAGAAACAACAGTGAAGACACTTCTACAACACTGAAAAAGGCATCTGGGCACCGCAGTGTGAGCAAGATGGTGTTTGGTTTTAATGTTGTAGCCCAGCTCCTCCTTCAAGAAGGCAAAAGAGCTCACTGCTAGAACCTGAAGCAGGGGTTGTGCACAAAAAGCTTGGCTGGTATTTGCTCTATCAGATAGTCTGAGAAAAGGTGCCACCTCTCAGCACAAATCCTGTCCCCTTGATGAGAAACGAGGAAGTCACTCTTCACTCCTGCATGATCTGATAGGTAACACATGAGAAAAGGATTTAAAAAAACCCCAACAACTAAAAACCACTTAAAAACAACCTCAGTCACATGGCTGAGCACCCTCCTGGCACAAGGCCCAACACCCAAGGAAAGTTGTAAAGCAAGAAGAAAGGACCTCCACATTAGGGTAGAGCAGCTGGCACTGAAGGGAGGCAGAGGGCAATGGATTCTGCCGAACAAACCATCCATGACCATTTAAAAAGCAGACATCAACAGATGAGCACAAGAGTGCAGGCAGAACCTGTGTCCATCTGAGAGAAGAAAGGTTATCTTTGGAATAGGCAGTGCCTTTCAAGGCAGTGACTATTTCAAGCTGGACAAAGTAGAGCCAAGGCAAATACAACACAAGGCCTCTGGGAACCTTTCCCCCTGCTAATTTCCACGTTTCCATTAAAACAGCAGCACCGAGTTCTAGCGATCGATTATCTGGAAAACCATCTCCTAGAAGAGCTCCCCGGATGACAAGTGCAGTCAAGCAGTAAAAAAGAACTCTGGATGCCCTCTGCAACCCGCTCAGCGCCGCGCAGAGCCCTCTTCTCTCACCGTGCCAGCACCCCCGATCCCCGCCGGGATTTGCCGCGGACACGCGTGAACGCCGGGCTCTGCCATCCATCCCAGCGCCTCCACCGCGGGTCTCCGCCTGCCCGCCGAGGGGCACGGCCACCCCGAGCCCGGGGATCCCCGGCTGCCGCAGCGCCCGCCGCCAGCTCCGCGCATCCCGGCGCAGCGCTCCCACCTCCGGGCACGGCTGCCGGCAGGCAGGCAAGTGTGCTGGCAGGCAGGCAGAGATGCAGGCAGGCAGGAAGGCGACTCAGCAACCAAGCAGTGCCCTTTCCTGCGTGCAGTCCGGACCGCAGCGGCGGCCGCTATTTCTGCCGAGCCGAAGACGCCCGGTGCCGGCCAGATATTCTGCCCCGATACGGGCCGGGCCCGCCGCCCCTCGCCCGCTTACCGCACCCGTCCGCCGCGCCGAGCCCCTCCGTGCCGTGCCGTGCCGTGCCCAGCCGAGCCCGGGCGGCTCGTCCTGGCCGCGCCGGCTCCGCCGCTGCCGGGGGCGGGGGTCCCGCC
>VZUI01049809.1:0-44618 GCA_013401135.1 Cettia cetti
TCAGCACAGATTCAAAACACAGCCCCACAGCAGCCACTGTGAGGACAGTTAACTCCACCCCAGCCAAATCCAGCACACACAGTCAGGGAATAACATGGCTGTGGCTCAGGGGCTCCACTATCAGCACACAGATAGATGTCCCTCCTCAGAAGCAGGGGAAAGGCAAGAAATGGACTGGAAATCTGGCTTCACTCATGACAGCTGTGCAGAGCACACCTGGAACAAAACCAGGGCACTGGGGCTGGGCTGTGATTCTGCCAGGCAAGGTAAAGATGGGAGCCAGACTTTCCTCCACCTCCAACACAACCAGCACCTTGGTATCACTGCATCAGCAATGCACCTCTAAGTACACAAACAAGCACACAAACAGATTTAAAGCTGGGAAAGGGCACTGGGCATCACCCTTGGCTCCAGTAATGGAGTTGGCTCACCCTGGAACTCCCCACAACAGAGATGATCAGTGCTCCATCCCCTTCCCACCATAAAACTCTGTGTCCTGAGTCTCTGTGCTTTGGGAAGGGAGGCCACAGCCTCAGCCACCCCTCAGTCACACAGCAGGAGAGTCTGCCATTCCCTGCTCTCTTCATCAGGCTGGCCTCACACAGGACAGAAGCAGCAGGCTGAGCAAGCAGCACCCTCAGCTCACAGTGTGCTGGGAGGAGTTTTAAACATCACAACAGTAAATTGCACCTTCTGCAGATCTGGAGCCCCCTATGCAAACTTGGTTATCTTTACAACCAAAGCTGCAATCTTCTTGAGAATGAAATCAGATCTGTTAGACCAGGACTATTGTTTCTAACCTAAATTGCTGTAGGTCACAGAAGGGGAGATGAGGCAGAGATCCATGATCATCCATTGTCTGGGTGGGTTTGTCAGAAACAGTTTGACAGATTAACCCATGTTGGAGCCAGGCTGAAACCAAGGCAGGATGAAACTAGAGGGGAGCAGAGTAAGGGGAAGACAGTTGAATGGGGGGGGGGGGGGGGGGGGGTTGAGCCAGGAATAGAACTGCAGAGGCAGAGCCTGCACCATGCAGTGGGCAGAGACCCCAGGAAGGACAGGGCTTAGATTAGACATTAGGGAGAAATTCTTCCCCATGAGGGTCGTGAGGCCCTGGCACAGGTTGCCCAGAGAAGCTGTGGCTGTCCCATCCCTGGAAATGCTCAAGGCCAGGTTGGATGGGGATTGGAAGACCTTGTCTATGGAAGGTGTCCCTGCCCTTGGCAGGGAAGTGGAACAAGATGAGCTTTAAGGCCCCTTCCAGTCCAAATCAGTCTGCATTACTGTGAAAAAGCAGATGCTAATGCACCATGTGAAGGCTTTTCTGCATCCACTGTCAAGTTCATCCCTGAAGGGTGGCACAGGTACTGTATGCTATATACTATACAGCTTCCACTAGCACTGGACACAGCCCAGACCCTTCCTCTTTCCTACCAGGATTACAAGTGCATCTCCACATACACCTCAGTCAGACCAGGTTGCCCCAGGCAAATCATGGCCTGTTCTGTCTCCATACAGGGCTGAGGAACAGGAAAGGCTTGATCAGGGCACGAGGTCAAAGCTCACACTTCTAAAAGCATGTCATGCAACATAATCCCAACTTCAAAGCAATACTGCTCTCTAATCATGGCAGCTGAGCTCCAGCCAGACACCACAGCCAGGTTTTCAAAGGTATTTCAGTTCCTCATCATACAGATTAAAGTCTGGAGGGATCTTCAGAGGTACCTTAGTCCGTCCGTCCATCCATCCATCCATCCATCCATCCATCCAGCCCCTGAATTACTCAGATAACTCAAAACTCTCCTGCTCTGCTGCAGCAACAGCCATGTCCCCATGTTCCCTGGCCAGGATCTGCAGCTCTTCCATGCCCCATGAAACCTTGGTAGACTCCAGCTTCATCACTCTCAGCAGACAGAAGATGCTTCCACTTTTGAACCTTGAGTCTGGAAACTCAAGCAGCACCTTCTGTTCATGCAAGAAAGGCAATAGGCCCAGGAGCCAAAGCTGGGGAGAGGCACTGGTGTGCTGGCAGTGCACTCCCTCAGAGAGGTTTGCCCCATCCAGTTTCTTTGACCAGAGGCCAAACAACCCCAGGCTCACCAGGGCTAAAGACAACAGGGGACAGCACTGAAGGGATATCTACAGAGACAGACAGGGTGTCTGGGCAGCATTCTGCTCACCCTGGACCATAGAACATCCTAAGCAGGAAGGCATCCACAAGGATCATCGAGTTCAGCCCCTGGGTCTGCAGAGGACATCCCCAACAATCCCACCCTGTGCCTGAAAGCATCGTTCAAACACCCCTGGAGCTCTGGCAGCCTTGGGGCCATGACCATTCCCTGGGGAGCCTGGGCAGTGCCAGCACCCTCTGGGGGAAGAACCTGTCCCTAACATCCAGCCTTAACTTCCCCTGACAGAGCTTCATGCCATTCCCTCAGGACCTGTCACTGGTCACCAGAGAGCAGAAATCAACACCTGCCCCTCCACTGGCCCTTGTGAGGAAGCTGTGAACTGCAATAAGGTCTTGGATTGGGGTACCTGAGGGGGACTGATCCCAAAAAGCTCTCCCTGGGGACACAGTCACAGAGGATATGCTTGCTTAGCAGCCAGGGAGCCTCAGGGAAACCCAAACTGCTCAGCAGAGTCACTGGAACAAGCTACCCCACTAAATCCCCAAGCCTCTGTCCTCTTCCTTCTGGTGCTCTGTAAACCAGGGCTGGGTTCATCCGGAGGAAGCCAAAACCAACAGCAGCAGCACTGGGAGCACAGCTGGATGGGGCTCGCTCTGCCCGTGCTGCAGCTCCAGCACAGCTGTAAACAGCTCAGCACTTTGTGCACGCCCCACTGCTGATGTTATACAAAGGAGCTGGAAATGTAAATGATTGCACTGGACCCACAGCCGGTGGCTGCAGCAAAAAAGAAATCCAATTCCTCCAGCCCTCTTCTTGGCACTGGAGCCAAGGACCAGGCTGGCCAGGAAGGAGCAAAGCCTTTACATGTTTGCCATCTAGTGGGCTGGAGACAACCTGACAGGGGCTGTCCTGAGAGAGCTGAACTCAGCTCAGCCTGGGGCACAGCAGGGTCCCCGTGCCCCCATTCAGCCCCCTGGGCTCTGCAGTGCAGGCAGGACAGCGAGGGGGATCAGCACCTTGCAAAGCATCCTGCAGATGAGAGCCCAGCTCTGGGAGAATGCGGCTGGGGACAACATCCATCAGTGCTTGTGTGGTGAGAGCCCAAAAATCCACCCCAGGCAGCCAGGGTGGTACCAGCACAGCCAACACCACGAGCTGGGTGGGAGTGTGGCTGTGCTGAAGGGCAGGAAGGCTCTGCAGAGGTATCAGGACAGGCTGGATTGATGGGCTGAGGCCAATTGCACAAGGTTCACCAAGGCCAAGTGCTGGGTCCTGAACCTGGGTCACACCAAACCCAGGCAGTGCTCCAGGCACAGGGAAGGTCTGGGAAGCTGCTGGGCAGAAAAGGACCTGGGGCTGCTGGACATGAGCCAGTGTGTGCCCAGGTGGGCACAAAGGCAAAGCAGGAGCAGGCAGGGATTGTTCCTCTCTGCTGGCACTGCCTCAAATCCTGGGTCAGTTCTGGGCTCCTCAGGACAAGAAAGACATTGAGGGGCTGGAGCAGGTCCAGAGAAGGGAACAGAGCTGGGAAAGGGTCTGGGGCAGCAGGAGCAGCTGAGGGAGCTGGGAAAGGGGCTCAGCCTGGAGAAAAGGAGCTCAGGGGTGGCACAGTCATCCTGCATGTGACAGGAAAATGGAAAACCACCGACCCAAATGCTGGATTTGATCCCAGGTAAAGCCCCATGACCAGAGGAGGGGACCCCACGATGAGGTTGTCTGCACAGGCCCCAGTGACTCACATGCTGAGCAGCAGTGAGAAATTCCAGATTATTTCCTGCAGCCAGCTCCATCTCTGCCTGTCCCCCCACTGCACAAAAGTGACAAATTCCCATGTCATCCAGGCACATCCCAAATCAGTGATCAGTATGTCAAACAAGGAAAGAAGAAGATGCTGTGCAGAACATTGTCAGGTTTATTTTCAACAGGCTTTAGGTATCACCCAGGACCTTCTGGTTTGCCCTTGTTTGCCATAGGAGATTCATTTTTCTTCCATTTTCCCTTTTTCATTATTTCAAAGGAATTTAAAAAAGGCCTGCAGCCTCACAGCATCCCTGGAGCTTGAGCACCACTGCCAAAAACTGTGCAGAAGCCCAGATTTATCTGCCTGAGGCAAAACATACAGCCAGCCAGCCTCACTAGGGCTTGATGGGCTCCTTTCTTTGTCCTGAAATCCAAGAAACACCCCAGCCCTGCAAATGCCATGCCTACAGCAATACCTACCTGATTTACAGCTGGAGCTCTGCTCCTGGTGAGGAAGATGAGCTGGGAAACACAGCTTCAACCTTGTGCTTCAGAGGGAGATCCTTGGGAAGGTGCAGTCACTGGTGCACACTTCTGTGAGCTGGGCTGAGCAGAGGCAACACAGGACTGTCCCACCCACAGCAAACCCCAACAGCAAGGAAAGGGTCCCAGCTGTGCTCACAAATCTCTGATTCGCTCTACAGGAGCCACTGAGCTGCAGTTCCTGTCACACAGCAATCCTGGAAAACTGAGCAGACCTTATCTTCCACCAGGATCCAGCCCCAGCCCCAGTCATGGCTGAATCAACACTCCTCACCTCACCCTTTGCTGGCACAAGAGACTCCAGCTCTTGTAGGGCTAAATGCCTCCAGGGACCTGGAAAAGCTGTGGCTGCCCAATTCCTGGAAGTGTTCAAGGCCAGGTTGGACAGGAGAAACCTGGTCTAGTGAAACCATGGCAAAGGATTGGAACTAAATTATCTTTAAGGCTTCTTCAAATCAAAATAATTTCAGGATTCTATTATCTGCCATAACAACCCCCTTGGTTCCTGAGTACCCCCAGCCCTGGACAGTAACTTCAGCAGCCACCTGCATGTCCCAGCACTGCCACCACCAGGAATGAAGCCAGGGATGCTGTGCTCCAGAGCGGGCTGCCAATGCACACTGTGTGCTTAAAACTACATTCTGGATAAAAGCAGAGAACCGTGCAGCCCCATCACAGCCCCCCAGCTCATCACCCTGCTCTCCTGCCTCTGCCTGCTCTGCTGTCCAGAAAAGAGTGGCTTCTCCCCTGCAGAACCACTCAGACATGGCCAGATCTCAGAGCTCACCGGGCTCACAGGAACCAAGCCTCTTGGCTGCCAGATGATGCCTCAGCAGTTTCTAAAAGCAGTGTGCACTTCAGACTCTCCACAAGAGAAGGGAAGCAGCTGGAACAGGTTTCCAGGACGAGCCTTTCTCATGCTGTAAGCTCCCACATATATCCAAGCATCTTCCGTGGACTCAGCACAGTCCTGCACCTCCCCAGCACAAACAGGCTGGAAGGAAGGAGCTGGTTGTGTTGTCAGGCCACAGCTGAGGGCACTGAAACACTCCTTGAGGGCCAAAGCAGTCACTTACCTTGCCTGGAAGACATCAGGTCTTGATGATCCCAATCATTTGATGTTTGTAGTTTTTTCCCCATTAGCCTCAGCTGCATTTAAAGGGAATTGCTTCTCACCCTATGCTGACCCTGGGATAAAGGGAAGGTGCACAGCCCAGAAAGGCACAGGCAGGTGAGAGACAGCCAACAACTCAGAAACCATCGAGGAGGAGCCCACCCTACTACGAGCTCTGGGACACGTGCAGCACTGTGCTAGTGTCTCCAGTCCCCCATGGATAGCCAACAGTGAAAGGAGAGAGGGGATTTGGGAAACACATGATCCAAGCCAGGACTAGCTGCACATCAGGAGCACAGGGCCTTTTGAAGGTTCCCACCTGATGGGAAGAGGAACACCATCAAACCAGCCAAGAATTATGAAAGAGGGGGCAAGAGACCCATGGGCTTCACAGCTGCCACAGCATCTGGCAAAAGGGAACCTCTGCTCCAATCTGATCCTCCCAAAACGTTCAGGAAGCGTCAAGAGGTGTGTTTCTCCTGAGGTAAGCTCCCTCCAGCTGTAACTGTGTCCTTGGGAGCACAGGGAGGTTGTCACAGCTATGCATGGGACAGCAGCCTAGACCTAGGTCCTAGACTAAATTCAAGGAAGCTGTATGCAGCACTCTGCTTCTGACACCCCCATCCTTTCAGAGCTGGGTGTTGGATAAAGTAACCAACCTTTCCCCTCTGTGGAAAGAAATCCTCTCTCCTCCCCATGCAACTACAGGTAGACTTTGGTGAGCACCATCACCCCAAAATAAGACACTAACACTACCCCACAGACTGAGCACTGGTAGGTCATTAGTGTCCTGCACTTGTGCAGAAACCACTTTTATCCAGAAAGAGAAGAGCTGGACTATCCAGCAGTGACATTTCTGGGATGTCAGTGCAGTTCCTGCAGATGTGCTATGTTTTGGTACAGCTCACCTGCTGTAGCTGCTCCCAGGGAAACGACCACCCACCCACCAGATCCTTGGCACACAGGGCTGGGGTCACCCAGCAGGAGCCAGCACACACCCCTACACAGTGTGTGTCCAACTCTGGATAGGGTTTCCAGAGACTGTACAGACAGGATCAGTATATCCCTTGTATTTTCACACACTGAAAACATAATTTATACAGCCACTTCAGGCTGAGAGTTGCAGCACCAAGAGGCACAGGGGGGTGAGCAGATGCACATATACTTCCCATGTGTGCAGGCTGCCTACACAACAGCAGGGTCCTGATTTCTTCAAAATCAAGGAAAAAATGGAAATTCAAAACTAACAGAAGTATTCTCACACATGCATAAAGACTAAAGGTCAGGAACTCAGAACATATCTAGTTTAATTTTATGTAGTTTGTTCCAGCACTGACAGAAATCTGTGCTTCAGAGCTCAAGGCCATTTCTCACCAGAGCCCATGAAGACAGCAGCTGTAGAGACTTCAGTCCGCATTTTCCTGCTTCAGAACTCCACCCCCTCACCTCGGAACACGAGGCCATCTCCCTTGCAGGAACCAGCCGGTATGACCCTGACAGTGGATTCGTTCAGCACCTCATCAGGCTTTGTTAGCAGCACCATCGCTCAGGCAGCACTGCAGGTCACCCAGGGGTGCTGGAGCGGAGCCACCACGTCCCACCGCGGGCTCCCGCTCCAAGGCTCGCTCAGCTCGGATGGTGCCGCTGGCCGCGGCAGCTCTCAGGAGATTGCGGCGACAGGACAGGGGCAAACTCCAACCTCAGCCCTTCTGCCGCAATCCACCAGAGGGCAGCTGGAAACAGCGCGGCCAGGCACACACGGGGTCAATGTGCCATTGTCGAGCATCCCCCTCGCCCAGCAGCACCGCAGCAACTGAAAGGACAGCCCAGCGCACACACGGCCCTTTCTTCTGAAAAGAAAACCCTGCAGGGGCTGCGAGCTGCCCCCTTGCACGCCGCAGGAAAACCCTCTGCTGCTACAGCCAAGAGCCAGGGCCCGTGTCCAGCCGGGTCCCTGTCCTGTTCTTACCTCACAGGGCTCACATGTTGACAGTTCAACCCAAAAACTTCCCTGGCATAAGGACAAGAGTTTAGGAACTTCCAGGGACCACTGCATTAGGGGGTGATCAGATAAATATACCCCCTTGCTTACTCTGATCCTCTGCCAAAGCTGAGCAGTAGGCAGAGGGTAGCAGCATCAGGATGGGTCTAAAAAAGTATACAATCTACTCCCAAGAAAAGCCAAAAAATCAGACAGAAGCCCGGATGCAGATCAGGATTTCCCCTGTCCCTCATCCAAGCTCCTCCATCTCTTCTACAGTCAATTGACTTTGCATTCAGGCTTTTTGAAGCCCATGACAAGCTGTATTTTCATCTCACCTCACTGTAGTGAGGAATTGGTCAGTCAGCACCAGCTTCTGAAGGAACCAGAGGGAGGAGCCCTGGACTTGCCAGCGTGTTTGTGGTAGGGCAGCAGGATATCTAAGATAACCTTGTTGTTGAGCTCCAGCCTGTGCCAACGCTGCCAGGTTCTTGCACAATCCTGGACAAGTCATTTAGGGCAGAAGTTCACAGACAGCTCCAGCCAACTCCCAGATTGTGGTTGCTTTTTTCCCAGGCTCGATTTCAGGAACTAATTCAGCCCATGAAAGGGACAGATCACCAGTGGGACCACGGTGACAAAACTAGTAGAAATCCACGAGTGCATTTCAGTAGCTAGAGCTTGTTTATTCATAGTTCAATCAGTTCAGGATTATTCTTTGCAGTTTTTGAAGCAGTAATTTCCTCTGTCATGCTTGATCTTTTTAAAGAGGATCAACAGTGAGGAATGTTATTCAGAGGACACACAGTGTGGGCAGCCAGGGGAAGCAAAGACACCTTCCAAGCACAGCACCCCAGAAGCACCCCATGGAAAAGAGCTGGACAGGGAGAGAGAGAGAGGCTGGTTCACAGAAGGTAACACAGCAGGAAGATGGGCCAGGTTGGTGCTGACAATGTTCTTGCAAGGACCACTCAGAGTCTGGTTTTAAAAGGAAGCAGCTGCTGCCATCTGCAAATCAAGACCTAGATGGTGGCCAAGTAGCAGAGGACACTGCTGTCTCTTGGGAACATGACAAAATCATTGGTCTGCTTTTAGCTGTGTGCAGCAGCAAGCACAGCAGGAGCAGATCCACCAAGCAAAACCAACCCAACACCAACACTGAGATTTTGGGAGCCCTTCAAACTCCCTTCAGTCGGGTCCCAGTGACCCAAATTCCATTCTCTACTGGACAGCAATACCCAATTACATTTCACCTAGTGCAAATCCCACTAGCACACTCCAAACCCACTCTGGGATGTGAAACAGAGACACATAAAGGACAGAAAACTCAGGAGGTTGGTACATCAATCCAATGGAACACTAAAGCAGCTGCATTCTGTCAAATCTCCTTTTTGAGAACCCCTTAGGACAGGAAGGGCAGACACAGAATCCAGCAGAGACAGTGAAGCACAAAGGGAACCATTCCAGGTTAGATGAACTAACACAATCCTCAACCCTTCAAGGCCACAGGCAAAGCTAACTGGGGGTGTGACAGGTTTGTGTAATGCCATGAAACCAACTGCACAGAAGCCTGGGTGACTCAGTTGTGTTGGGGACAATGCCCTTCAAAGCTCTTCTCCCAGAGGTCCTATCAAAGGTGCCCATCTCTCCTTACTTGACACCCTCCCCACACTATGTATAATGCCCAGCACATTACTGGGAAGGAGAGGGAGGAGAGGAGAACACAGCTGACCAAAGAAGCTGCCTTCTAGGAAAGTTGCAGAGCTCAGCCTGCCTCACTGATCTCCCAAATGCTTCAGTAAAGATGACCCTCACTGCATCTGATGTTCAACAGTACCATTTCTTCAATGGCATAACAGTTTCCCATTGCCCCACAGGGAACCCAGCAAGGGAGAGGAAGAAAAGGCTCATGACTCCAACATGACAGCAGAGCACAGGAAAGCTTGGAGAGAAAAAACAGCCACGAGTTTAATACAATCTTAGCATCAGCCAGCATTACAGCAGCCATGCAGAGCCTATGCCTGCACCAGAAAGTACAGAAACAGCAGGATTAGCTGAATCAGCTTATATACAGTGGAAAATTTCCACATACCATCTAAATCAGCAAGGGAGGGACTGAGCATAGGGTATGCTTAAAATTTTCTTCTGCTCAGGAAAGCAACTGCTGCCCTGGAGCACTCTTCACACCGGTAGTCATCCTTGGAATCAAGTGTCTTGGTTTGGATTTCAGGTGCAAGTGTGCCCCCTACAAGAGGCAGGGCTTTTTTCCACATTAACTCCTTCCCTATTTAGTCCTCAATTTCCATATGTCAACTCCATTGACAACAGCACAGTGGGAAAACAAACTGATTCATGCTGCTTGTCACCAGAGCACACAGGGCTTTACCTGATACAGCTGCAGTGGTCACACAGTGGGCATGCTCCCACCTACTCCCTCTACAGCAGATTTGCTCTCCTACCTCCACCCTTGCACTCTTTTTGGTGTATCAGCTTGACTCTAAAAAGCAGGGTCCACCAGCTCATCAGGAAAATATCATACAAGGTGTTACATTTCCATGCAATTTCTGAATGTAACTGTCTCCCTGTACAGCTTGATGGAGCTGATGAGGACATGTGGGAACACAGAGCCCAGACAGCAAAAATAAAATAGATGATCCCTGCTTCAGAGACAACAACCAGCTGATCAAGTGCTGCTTGCTTTGAGCAGCCAACAGAGGCATGAACTCTGCTCACTACCTGATTAATATTAGGAACTAGAGGTTCACAATGAGAGCCAACCACAGCCTTCAAATTACAAATCTAATCCTTGTGCAGGAAGAAGTAGCTGTTTAGTAAAAAAAACTTACATGAATAACCTAAGGAATTTTATAAGAAATTCTGGTGTCCCAGCCAATAAAACACAAAGATTCTCTTCAGCCTCCATGCAGCCCTCAGCCCAAGCTTGATACAACTCTCAGGCATCTTCCCACCAGAGATGTTTGACCCTTTAACAGGGCCCCATTAGCACAGGCAAGGCCAAGCTGGACAGGGCTTGGAGCTACCTAGTCTAGTGGAAAGTGTCTCTGCCCATGGCTGGGGGTGGAATGGGATGGGCTTTCAGGTCCCTTCCAACACAAACCAGTTTGGGATTCTGGGATTTTATGTAGCAGCTGGTTAAGCAGCCAGTCCTAACCTCATGTTCTATTTGTGCCCAGGAGCTGCTGCAGGTACCTCAGCAGCCCTCACAGGTGAGAGGACAACAGCACTGAGGCACGAGTACAGCTGCAGAGGCAAACAGTGTGCCAGTAACGTGAGGGAATCCCAGCTCACACCAGACTGGTTTGCCATATCAGGATGAAAAAAAGTGCCACAATTTCCCACCTGCCTCCAACCACTGTGCTCTCAAAAACAATAGCTTGAAGTGGCAGTTCTAGAAAGGGAAGCAAGTGGTGGATTTGACTGCTTTTGACAGTTTTTCATGGTTTCATACAGGAAGGAAGACAGTCACCACAGATGTCATCTGAGAACCTGGCACAAGAGAGCACATCTCTGGCCTCACACAAACCTCTCCACCACACTCCAGCAACAACCAGGCACAGTGTGAAACAACATGAGAGCTGTTTGAGCTTGTTTAACCAGTCCCAGGCCTGGGGACTGCTACATCCTAGCAGATCCAGGGAGCTATCAGACTTCTGCAGAGCTAATGCAACATTAGGAAGAAGGAAACAGCACCACTCCTTGAAAAGCTTGTTCTTCCATCATCTTGCACCTCCTGGATTCCCTCCAGAGCCAAGTTTAACCTTGTGGCCCTGATTTAACAGAACAGACTTTATTGCTTAGACAAAAGGACTGGCACAGGTCACTGCCATGAAGATGTATGCAGAGAGACATAGCCAAGACACAAAAGGGTTGACAGGGTAACCCTGAAGAAGTCATAAAGGGTTCTCCCTCCACTCCAAAGGCAGTTTCCTGCTTTAGACACAGGAATTAGGATTAGCTGTTACAAAGTGAAGAAGCTGTAAGAACAGGCACCAACATGTACCAGCATAACCTTCTCCAGATAGCCCAGGGTCCCAGCCAAACCTCCCCACAGAAGGCAGCAATTAAAACTGAACTGCAAAGTTGAACAGCAGCATTAATCACGACAAAAAGTGAAAAATCACACATTTTACACTAAGATTTGGGATTAGAGTACCCAAAATCAGCTTCTTAAAAGAAAAGTGAGGTGCTTTATAATGTGTTTTAATAATAAATACAAGTTATTATCAACAGTGGAAGACTTCACTATTCTTCTGGAGCATGAACAAAAAAGTGTGACAAAGTGTGTGCAGTTTTGGGATAGGTGTCATTTGTCCCTTTAGGCTTTCTGCTGTCCACCCATGAGCAGGAAACAACAGGAAACTTCTTGACAGAAGAGGTGCAGGAGCCCAATAAGCCCCAAAAGCCAGCTTTTACTGTTTGGGAGCATGCACACTGAGTATTTCTTTGGCTAAGAACTACCAAACCCTGTCCTCACGGGGGTCTGACAGCAAAGATGTTGCATCACAGATCAGAGCAATTTTGACAGGACTGAGGCCAGAAGCAGACTGACATGGATTAAATATTAAGGAAAGACCCAAGCTAGCTCATAAGGAGAGGGGGACTCACAAGGGATAAAAACCATATTTACAAGTCCTTCACACTCAGGAGAAAAGCAAAGGAAATAACTACCCTCAGGCAGGCTTGTGAAGATACTTTAATACATCTGAAAAGAATGCATATACAAAGAACTTAGACATGAAAAAGCATTGGTTCAACACTAATGAGTCTACAAGAAATTGAAATTTTGGAAGATGGAGAAGATTCCCTAAGTCTTAAAATTTTTCAATTTGCAAACCAAAATATATTTTTGGTAAAATCCTTACGATACTGCAGGTGGTCTTTGTAGAGACACTGCACATGATCCTCAGGGGTTAGAGGCCCTCTTACAGGTTCAGGGTTACTTGTGAGCAAAATGCAGAGAAAGGGCTTCCCTCAAGTGGTCCCAATATGGTGTCACAGCAAACACCAGGAGCCCCTCCCTGCACTGCCTTTCAACTGACACAGGTCTATCTTTCCACCCCTCCTCAAAGGATGCCAAGCCATCCAGCAAGAGATGCACCATCAGAGCCAGCTCCAAAACCCATTGTAGCACATCCCAGGTCCCTTCAGGGTGTCCAAGCAGCAGTCTGTGTGCAGGTCATTGTAAGCACTTCTCTAATAAGTAAGGATTGGCAGAAGGTAAGTTCATTAAAACCCAACTAACCCAGCTAGGTGTGTTTTCAAAGGCGCAGTTATTTCTTCAACATGAGCCTAAAGATTATGATGGCAAAGATTAAGGAGGAGACCAGCAAGTTAGTTTCAAGTCTGATGGTGCATCCAGAGAAAATTATTCTCCTGTTCCTAAGGCTTTATAACTTAGAAGATGGGGTATAAATTTATGACCTGCACAGTTAAAAAGCCAGGGGGAAAAGATAATACAAGGCAACTTCAGAGAAGATGTATTTTCTGCAATCCTTCTTAGAGGAGCACCAGCTTGGGACATTTTGCTTTCCTGACTAAAGTCTGCTCATAGCCAGGCTGCTGGCTGGCTGCAGAACAGCCCTACAAGGTCTAGAAACCAGAACCAAGTCTTGCCACACTGGCATAAGGGGCAAGACTTTAGTTAAGCAGCCTAAAATTAGTCTGTTACAGAGAAAGTCATTGAGCATGCCTTGATGTTAAACAAAAAAAAATTAGAAACAATAAACAAAATAAAAAACTAGTAATGATCAGTGTCTTCTGATAATACATAATTACTCAAAATTAACTAGTTTAACTGAATTGAGGGGGCACTGGGGAATAAACACTAACATTCTCATCTCACACAGGGATCGTGTGGGGGAGATAGGAGCGCGGGGCATTTTGTCATTATTGCAAAAACAAATTTTAAAATTTGTATCTTTAGTTTGATTTTAACATTGCTTTTAGTATGACATCAAACACCAGCTTTGCAGAAGGGGCTGTGGAGGGACGTTCATAGCAGCACACACCTGCGAGTCTTCTTCGGCTCCGGGGGCTCCAGGGCAGCCAATATCGCCTCGTCAAATACATTCTTTAGGCCTTTCTGAAAAGGGGCAAAGAGAGAAAGGGGCAGTCTCATTTTTGAGTTTTCACACAAAAAAAAACCACCCCAGAAAATCAAGTGGTAGCCACACCCCTCTAAGGACACACGGAGATTTGCCATCTCCAAAGCCTGCCTGCCCAGCGAGGCTCCACACCAGTGCTCTCAGCAGCTTCTGAGCACAGCATCTCATTTTCAGAACAAGAAAACAAATCCTCAGAGAGCAGACCAGTGCACTTCACAAGCAGCAAAACACCCGCACCAAAGTAATTTCCTTAAGGCAACTTTTACAGTAACTGGCTACTCACGTCTTTCACATGCTAATGACAAAGTAGAAAGTGCTGCATTCAGATGGAAGAGCTCACCTGGGGCACGCCTGGGACAGCACACCCGTGTGTCAGGGGAGGAGAGACAAGGCAAGCATGCAATGATAACCTGCTCCAGTACATGCTCTGCTCGGGCATCCAGCCCCAACCACCCCAGGGTGAGATGCAGCCAGGCAGAGCCCAGAAGCTGCCATGGTAACAGAAAAGCTGGGAGGAATACAGAGGGGTACCATACACTCTGTTAAGGATTAAACTGGAGCCAGGAAATGCAACTTGAATAAAGCTTCATCAGTCATTTATACAAACAACTGCAATTTTTAATTTCAAAATTTAAAGACAGGCTACAATTGATGTTTTTTCCTTAAAACAATAAAAATCAGAAGCACGACAGTAAGCAGCAGCTTTACATCTTACAGTAACAGGCTTTATGGATCTATTATTGAAATGAAGAGCTCTATCATGTTAGTGAAAGCAAGAATTTTAACAGTTCATAAAGCAGTAGCAAGTACATCAATATTTCCTTCCCCCCAAGGACTGACAGATACTCCACTATAGCACAGACAGCCAAAGCAACAGCAACAGAAAACATCTCACTGCACACAGGAGAACCAGAAAACCCTTCACGTTACAGTTTCATTTGCAGATCACCAGTTCAGGTACTTTTGTCATGCAAATACAGTTAAGAGTCACAAGTAGAAATGGAAAACACAAGCACTGTTTCTTCCAGTTGGATTCAGGAAGATCAAACATCATCTCTTATTTTTTTGGTGGTTCTTTAAGTAACGATGTAACCAAATCCTTTCCCCCAACAGCCTGAATTATAAAGCTAGCCACACCTGGCAACCCAAGCAGCAGGGAGTTAAGCGAGTCCAGTTCATGTTCCACAGTCACAATGTTTTACTAAAGATCTCAAGTACTGTTTTCAGTCCAAGAGCTAATACAGAGGTTGCTCTAAGATGGCAAGGAGGCACAACAGCTTTCAATCAAGGTGGTTTGATTCATTTTTAACCAGGTTTCTACAGTAGTGGGACAGAGGAAGCAGCAGCAAGAGGGGAAGAAGATAGTTTAGAATATACAGCACTTCCTTTTGGGCTGAGTTTCCGGAGGCTCGAGGGCAGCTAGGATAGCCTCATCAAACACATTCTTCAGACCTCTCTACAAGACAGAGGGGAGGAGAAAAAACAGCAGCCAGGTTAGAGGATTAGAGAAAAACAAGCAGATACAAAGAGCATTCAGGAGCAGGCTGAATTCACAGAGGCAGTAAACAGATCTACTTTGCAACAAACAAAGTAGATCCCAGGAGAAAATCTCATTTAGATGACCCAGACGTCAATGACAGAGACACACAAGATGTCACAAGCCAAATGGGACAAAAATCAACACTCAGAAGGGCAGAGGCACAAACACAGCAAGAATGTGGGGGTGGGAGCCACACAAAGGGTGATGGTTTCCACTCCACTGCTGTACGTTCACTGAGGGAGTTTACAGGGGAATAAATCAAGTACACGGCAGCTTGCCCCACCAGAGGGACCCAAAAGGTCACTTAAACCTTTTGTCTTCACCCACTGTGGATAAATGAACACCTCGGATGCACAGACTACTGCTCCCAACTCCCCAGGTGACAACAGTCCAGAACAAAGACTCCAAAAAACTCCTCTGCTTTGTGAATTCAGCCCCTGAATAACTGAAGGTCTCCAAATGGCTGGGAACACACAGTCTGGGATGGAAGCAGGACCACCCTGGTAAGCCATCATCACTGGCAGTCACTAACTCTGTCTTTGGAAGTGATGCAATACCTTACCAGTGCTACTCTGACACTGGGGGCCAGCATGGAAATGGTGCATTTCAGTTATTCAGTTTAGCTGCCAAAGCAAGTGTAACCACAGAAAGACAGGAACAGCGTTAGGAGTGCAACAACTGGGATCCAACAGCAGACAGGCAGCCAGAGAGCTGCAGGGCTCTGCAGGGGTGCTGTAAGCACAACAGGAACAGTGCAGGGCATCACCACTCCCACCCAACTCTGCCAAGGTACACACCACAACACCAGTGAAACCTGGCTCACTTTAGGCCAACTGGACTCGCCTAAATCTACTGTCATGAGTGCACCCTTCAAAAATTCAGGAGAACTGCTTTATGACAGCTGAAGGCAAACAGAAAAGTTTCAATTACATCCTGTAAACAGCTGCAGTCTGTGCAAAACTTTGACTTCTTTTAAGATCATTCAAATGTAACTGGTTTCTCCCTTACAGGTTAAACTGGATATATCCCTTTTAGAAGGTCTTTAGTCTTGTTTTACTGAAGCACATACATGGGAAACCTCTAAGGCAGTGCCATCTGGAAGCATTTAAGGCCATCACATTACATGCAAGATTATACTTGAAAGAACAGTTCTTTAAGGAAACTACAACATACATTCTCTGTGCATTCTGTACATACTCCCCAGCAATTTTTTTTTTTCTTTAAATGAGTTGCAACTCAGGCTCACAAAAGAGCTGAAGACTTCAGATAAATAATGCCTCTGAAGTCTAAATAGTAATTAGATTTCCTTTCTCTGTGGGAATAAGGCTGTAGCATAAAATCAATTATGTACTGTTAGACAGATTAAGAACCCAGGCGGGACAAGAGTCAAGAAAACAATTTTACTTAAATTCTCCTATTCAGGAACTCCTCTTATTTTCATATTGCCTGGAAGAAAATTGTTCTGGAGTGCAGAATTTGGGATTTGTTTTGAAGGACCTGGAGTGCAGAATTTGGGATTTGTTTTGAAGGACCTAGCAAAAAAGGGAAGAGAATAATAAATAATAAAAAAACCCCAACGGACTGGGACAAAACTGCTGTGAAAACAGACCAGGGTTAAAAGCCTGGATGACCAAGAGTAACAACATGAAGGGAAGAAACTGTTCAATACCACAGGGCTGTTAAAATCATGACTTTTGTGTTACACTGGGAACAGGCTGAGGTCAGGCTTCCTTTGCTCCCTCTGTTTATGGACAGCTTAAGGCATTTTATAAATCTGTGTCAAAACTGGAGAGCCACTATGAGCAGGGAAAAGAAACCAAATTCAGCATTCTCTCTAGTGTTAGGTACTAGGATTGGGCTTCAGAAAATCCAGACATTGGCACCCAAGAGTAACAGAAGTAACAATTACTGTAGTTGCAATCTGTCAGTCACCTTTTCCCAGCAGCAAAGCCTTACCTACTTGTCACAGTGGCACTGGGCCCTATTTTGTAAAAAAAGGTTGAAGATGGGCACTGAAAACACCTTCATGACAAAAAATGATTCCACAACCTGAGGAAAGAAATGGCTCTCCAAAAGAGCAGTCATCCAAACTTGTGGAGAAGATACTCTGTCTTTACAGAAAAACTCAGGAACTCAGCCTCTCATGACCCACATGTACACATAGTACAAAAAAAAAAAAAAAAAAAAAAGCCAGCTCCATGATTCTATGAGCATTTGCTACTGTGATGTCAAAGTAATTTGTAAATTAGTTGGAAAGAAAAAAAAACCACCCTGGACTGCTGAGGTGAAATGCACAGACAGCATCCAAGGCAAAGAGAGTGAATACCCAGCTGAGTTTCACTTCAGCTGAAATCAGCTGCTCTAGCATTGCCTTGCAGGTAGGAAAACAACCCTCCTGCCAGGGAAGCAGCTGGCTTCTGTGTTCAGCAAGCTGCCAATGAGATCACTGCAGGAGCTCCACACAACCCTTCCCAGATCAGCTACACTGCTGTTCACCAGCTATTGATGACAGAGCCAGGGAAAAAGGGGTTTGTAAGTCAACAACAAATGAAGGGAGAAGAATGGAGCAGATGCAAACCGACTGTCCAGGTGAGAAGGCTTCTGAACCCTCCTCCCAGGTCACTCCTGACTGCTAAAATCATCACTTGGTACACAAGCTAATGCTCTGGAAGAAAATTCAGGCTGAGCTTCCAAGTGCATAAAGTTGTTCACTGCAACAGATACAGATTAGTCTATCAGGAAATAGAAAGATTGGATAAACACTGGCATTTTTTGTCGTATCAACTCTTGCTCTAGTAATTCAAAATGATTCCATGCAATTTGAGCAGACTAAAGCTCAAGTCCAAAGCTACAGAGGAAAGGTCTCAGAGCAATACAGGACAAAGGCCCTGGCAGGTATTTCCCCAACTAGCAGGTTCACAGCATTCAGGCTGCGTCAGACACCATCTAAAACAGTATTTTGGGGCTGAACAGATCCAAGAAAATTGCAGCTCAAGCATCAACAGCCCTGAGCTCGCCTGTGGGCAGTTAGGAAGCATGGCCAAGACCACTTTTTGATCAGGGATTCCCAGGATGAACAGCAGCATGCCTCACCACCTCCAGTGCCAGTGTCCTGCATAACTCCAGCAAAGCCACTTCTTCACAGGAGACACCCAGGCAAATCTTTTTTACAAAAAAGCCTGAGGATTTTAAATGGAAGAGTCAACATGCAATCTGGGCAGAAGGAGCAAGATAAGTAGAACTTAAGGCTTTGTGAAGTCTGGAAATAAAGTTTTGTGCTCAAGGAGGTAAATGCACAACGTAACTGGAAAGAGTGAGGGGGCACGATACTGTGCACTCCTGGCTCCATACACATCAGAGAGGAGCAGATGTTTACAGACCAGCATTAAGGAAGTTGTTAAAAGAGTTACAGTCAATTCTGCAAGAGTAAGAACCTAGGATTAAATTCCCAGAGCATCCAAAGTCAAGACAACAGGTCAGCTAGCCAGAAAATGGCTCCCACTCTAGTATTCCTGACTGAAAGGGAAAAGATATTTGAGTTTCTTGGCTCTCAAACCAGCTACTTTATTTGGCTTTTGACTCACATTCACAAGTTATAAACATGAACTACTTCACTGTTATTTTCTGTTTCAACAGAACTTCTATCTGAAGGAAGGACACAGGAAACAGCTCACCACCAGCTGCACAGGAAGAGAAGGCAGCTCTCAGCTACGAAGGTTTCCGGTCTTAAAAGTACCAGCGTTAACTTTAATGAGAGGCATTTTTTTTTTCCTTTGCCTGCTTGTTTCAGCAGTGAGGTGCACTCTGTGTCCCAACCCAGTTATGGTCCATAATGTACTGTCTAAGTTTGAACAGTTACTTTTCTCCAGCACAGAAGCAAGCACAGTAAGCACATCCTCCTCCTTCACCCCTCTACACTAGGCCTAATCCACACAGGCTGATTTTCTTTGTACCAGTGCCAACTCTCTGTGCCTTAGAACAACAGGACAAAGAGAAAGCTACAATGTAAATAGCAGAAACAGAGCTTACACCCTTTCACATCCACATCGAGCTGTTTTTCCCTGAAACTGAAAAAAGTATGGAATAAAAGCAAGCAAAAATGGTCAAAGACCAAGCCTTACCTGCGTCAGCGCAGAGCATTCCACGTATTTTACGGCCTTCAGGTCCCGGGCCAGCTTTTCAGCAGTCTCTGGAGTTATGGGCTTCTGCTTGTTCTTGGCAAGTTTCTCAATTGTTGAGGGATCATCTCTTAAATCAATCTGGGTCCCAACAAGCAGAAAAGGAGTCTTTGGACAGTGGTGAGTAATTTCAGGTACCCACTATAGACAGAAGAGAGACAGCATTTGTTACTAACCACCTAAGATAACTCCTGACATACTTCAGCAGCTCTGTTTTCAAGCAGAGTTCAACCAACCTTTTCTTTCACATTTTCAAATGAAGAAGGAGAGACCACTGAAAAACAGACCAGAAATACATCTGTCTGTGGATAGCTGAGGGGTCGTAATCTATCATAGTCTTCCTGACCTAGAGAGGAGGAAATTAACATGGTATTAGACGCAGACAACAAAATCCTGCCCTCTACAGGGAGTCAGAATGCACATTTCATCATGATAACATTGTTCTGACTAATCCTAACTACTAAGCAAAGAGCCAAGCATATGGTGAACACAGACATTTGAAAAAAAATCTAAGTTTCAAATCCAGAATTCATTCAGTTGTGACGTAACAGTGAGCAGCTGAAAGTCACAGGAAAGCTGGGAAGTCTCCAATGTATTTTGAGATCAAACACCCTCAACTGCATAACAGTCTAATTATAAAGGAAAGTTGCAGAACGTGGCTCCAGTTATAGATGAGGTCCTCTGCACCTAGTCCATTCATTACAAGTATTGTGCCATCAAATTTCATTACCCTGCAAAAAACCCCTTCTCTTTGGAGGTGAGAAAAAAACTGTTTTATTTATAAGAACATTCTGACTTATGCTGTGAGCACTCAATGAAGTGTCTCCAGGCATGAGGAGGAGAAGGTTGGTGGTACACGTGACTGTGACCAAGCCAGTCAGCAGCACCCCCCTAAAACCAAAGTCCCAGCATGGGCTGTGCTTTGGAAGAAGCCAGCCTCTTCCCTTTGAGCCCCTCTGGGTGGGCAAGGTACCATCAGCACTGATCCACCAGCCTGACTCTGTCCAATCTCCTTCTTAAACCTCCTCCTGCCCAATTCAACAGCTCTGCTTTCAGAAAGCCAATCTGGCACTGAAGCTGCTGCACTTACAGGCAGCCAAATCCAACACACTTGTTTAAAATGTCTCAGATTCCAACTAATGCTGTCTCATTCATCATACAGGACAAAGACCTACAAGATCTTGAAGGAGCTGACACAACAGCTGGGACACCCCAGTGGAGAAGACCTACAGATTGAAGATGGAAATCTAGACATGGTTTCATCTACTGTGCTTGGCTGGACACAGAGGAGTAAGCACTGACCAGAATCATACTCTCAGAATGGTTTGGGGAGGAGAGAACCTTGAAGCTCATCTCATTCCAACCCCCTGCTATGGGCAGGGACACCTTCCACTAGATCAGGTTGTTCCAAGACCCAGCCAACCTGGGCTTGGACACCTCCAGGGATGGGGCAGGCACAGCTTCTCTGGGCAGCCTGTGCCAGCACCTCACCATCCTCACAGGGAAGAATTTTTTCCTAGCATCTAATCTAAAATATCTTGTTGCAATTAAAAGACTACTCCCAAAGTCTATCTTCCAAGCACAAGCTCAAAACAAAAAACTTGGGTTTTAATCTGAGACCTAGCAACAGGGGTCTCATCCATTGCTAAATTTTGTCACCTCTGCTAGCTGCTATTTAGAAAAAGCAGGCAACCATTAAGAACAAATATTTTCCCCTCAGCAGTCCAGCTCTGGAAAGAAAGCTTTTACATTCACAAGTGCACATAGTCACCTAAATGCATTGAAGTCATTTGGTTACTTCTCAAAATCACTAGCTGGATCACTGCTCATGTTGATAATAGATGAATGTGTGTAACTACACACACAACACTTCTCAGAGGTCTAAACCCTCAGCTGGAAAACAGGCAGAGAAGGACCCAACAGAACTCCCCACACAGGGACTGTGCAATGCCACAACTGCTGGAGGACCACCAAGATCCCTACAGCAGACCACACTACATGTCAGGAAGGGGTCTCTCTTTTCCACCTAACTCCTTATCCATGAACTAGGGAATTTACAGTAATGGGAACACAAATCACATTTGGAAGGAGAGCATGGAGAAGAGCTAAGTGAAGCCATGCTGCCAGCTGCAGGCTCTGCATGTCCATGAGCCCCAGGTGAGCTGGCACTGACCCTCTGCACAATAAAGGGCCCAGGGACCTGTGGCACAGCCAGCTAAAGGACATTCAGAGATACAGCAGGAGCCAAGGACTCAGCTGCAAGCCCCCAGACTCTCCAACACACACTGGGAGGGATATAAACCACCCCAGTTTGCTTTGTTCAGGGTCTCTTCCCAGAGGCACTGCTCAAGCTGTTATTTTGGTTTTGCATCACAATTAAATTTTAAGGCTCTGGATGCCTGAGACACCTATGGGAAACCTGGGGCTGAGACAGTAAGGAGATTTTTTCTGACTGTGGAGTGTGGTGCACACTGAGAATCAAGCCAGGCCCCACTGGGTCACTGGAGCTGCCCCTATGAACAGGCTGCAGCCCCAGCTCAGCTGGTAAAGTGTGACCAGATGGCCAAACAGGAAAGTTTCTTTAACAGTCACAGGGTTTAACTGGAAACCTAGGATTGTTTCACTCATCAAATTAGACACTAATGATGCATGTAAGAACAGAGCTGGAAACAGATTAAATTACATCAGACAATTTTAGATGAAAGCTCATGAACTAAGCTCTCCAGAAGGGCTCTTTTGAAGAGTTTACAATACCAGTTGCTGCCACATCACTTCAGTATTATTGGGCAGTAGGGACTGGGTATCCAGCAGCTGAACCAGTCCCTACCCTTTGTTGGTAACTTTTCACACATGCAAAGCAATGTTTAGCTGTTTCACCTCTGCACATTTCTCCAGCCTAAAACTGAGATACAGCTTAAACAAGAGGCCAGTAGATTTTTAATTCTTAAAAGCACATAGTGAGAAGGCTTATGAAATCCACACCCTGACTTCATACACATTAGGATGCAGAGATGTACACACATTTAAGAAGTTCAAATATTAGTCATTCTGTCTTGACAGAATCAAGAAAGATTTTGTCCTTCTATTTAAAAAAACCCCTCAATAAAAACCCCCAATTGTATATCTTCATGTTCAACATCACCTCAGGTAAATCTTAGTCAAGTACAATGACACAAGCACTTGGTTTCTGACCTGCAGTATCAAAGAGGCCAAGGGTGTAAGGCTCTCCTCCAATCATCACTGTTACAGCATAGTTATCGAAAACCTGGCAAGAAAAGAGACACACACTTAATGGAGACATGAAAAAGCCTTTTCTCAAACCACCATCCTACTCACCTTGCCAGAGGGCCTCTGATTTGACCAAGAGACACCTCTACAGGAAAAGAGGAGTGCTATTACCACTAACACCATGAACAGAACAATTCCACATGCAATAGGGGTACTCCAGCTGTTTCCATGACATGCTAAAGCAAAGGCATATGAGGTACACCACTGAGTAACACATAATAAAAACCACTGAGCAAAATACCTACAACAGGGTCTGTCTGTTATTGCAAGGAGGTTTCCCATGCTGCCACAGAAATTCCAAACTCTAACCTTAGTGTGATACAGCAGACACATTCCACAAGGACAATGGATAATGTCAGCCCTGCCCTTCAAGGGCACACAGTGATGGGGCTGCATCTCACAGTACCCAAATCCCCTGAAGTCCATATTTTTGAGTATCTAGGGAACTATTATAGAGTCCATCCTTTCAAGACTGATTTATCCTCCATCTTCGAAGGAAGAGGTATGTGGTAAAAGTCAGTCTGTGTCAAATTCAATCTAAAAGGAGAGTGTGACTCCAGATACCAAAGTTTACTGCCCCTGGAACAGCCAGAGTACTGTTCCAGAGCCCAAAGAAGGTTCAGTTCCTGCCAATGCCAGACAGCCCATTGCAGCAGCTGCAGGAGCTCTCATGGGACAGGACTCACAGTTGAGCTGTCACAGCCCAAACACTGCCAGTGCCTTTCCAAAGACATGCCCCTCACTGCCTTGATTTCTGAGAATGGCAACAACATCAAAAACACACGGTAACAAACCATGTGCAGGACCACCATGAAACCCATCTTCCACTGGGAAATATCCTCCATGAAGAGAAAGGATTGGAAAACCCAGAGCCAACTGAATAGAACTATCTGTTGGTCTGAAATGGTGTGAAATGTCCATACTGTGGCCAGGCCACTGCAAAAGCACAGCAGTATCCATTCTATTCCTCTGTCCATTTATTACTGGATGCATTAGCTGGAGTATCAGAGGTTTGATACCAGTTTCCAGAGTGTGAAATATGCCTCTAGGCTGTTCACAGAATTGGGAATGGGCATCTGGTACCTCCAGAACAGCAAGTTCCTCAAAGCATGAAGTTCAGAGGTAAGTAACACTTTGGAAACACGAGGCAGATTTAAAAGGCACTATAAAGAAGTTTTAGCACACCTTGAACACACTTCACTGGCCACTAACTTTTTAGCAAGTTTTCCACATTTCTTGCTAGCAGAGATTTACAGCCAATACTACCTATGTGCAGGACAGAAGACAAACTTGAAAGCTTTTGAAACATGCATTTTAAGATTACAACATTTTTCAACTTAATCACTTCCCTTAAGGGATAGGTACAGAAACACTCACTGCTGAACTCACTGACCTATTTCAAATTTGCCTTGACTATAAAGAATAGCTTAAATAAAACAAGCAGCCTTTCACAGGTTCAGCAGAGAATGTGACTGCCCTGCAAGCATCACATCACTATAATTGACAATTTAAAAATGGCAAAACAGTTTCAAATGCCACTTCTCTACCAATCCATAACAGAGCCCATGAGAGAGGCTGATCTCAGGTCTCCAAGCTTACAGTGCAATCCCAACAGTGGCCACTGCATTCACACTGAACACTACAAGGTTTGGCAGCCCTTTCACCTTTAGCTCCTGATCTACAGCTAAAGACAAATATTTTTTATTTTCTGGAAGTCTGTCCTACCCAAGACAAACCTCATATTTGTAAGTTAAAAAATTCTGGATAGCATACAAAGTCAATATCTCAAAAAAGATGTGATGATGTTTACTGCAATTTATTTCCCACAAAGAGAGGGAATTTTCATAAAGCCCTATTCCAAAAGAGCTACCTGGCATCTCAGAGGAGCTACCTGGTGTTCTGAGTTACTTTGTAACACAGAGAATATTACCAACCCTCTCACTTGCAGATGTTCTCTGTGATGCATTTCCAGGTCCAAATTTGTTTGGGATACATAGATAAACTCTTCAACTTGTATGTTAATAGAAGATTTCCTTTTCAGGTCCATAACAGAGAAAATTAGTATAAAGAGCATCCAGCTGTCAGTCTCTTGCAGCAACCTCACTAAAAACTGACCCACCTCAGTGGCAGGACACTGATTTTGCATCTGTAATATGAAGCAGAAATGCACTTTTCTAACAGGAAGACTGTGCACATGCCTCACAGGCAGCCAAACTGCACTCAACCTGAACTTTGGATAAGTCAAGGGATTCAGTTTGTCAGAAAACTGAGTCTGTGAAATTCAAAAAGGTTCCTTCTACAATTAAGGACTATGCATACATTTGAAGTACAAAAGAATGTGACTGCATCCAAACACATTTCTCATACTTAGCTGAAGTTGACCAGTCACCCTCCACAGGTCACCTCTGGATCTTTCAGAGTTGCAAAAGAAAAATGAGCCTCAGAAAATGTTAACTGTAGTCACTGACTATTGTAGCAACATGAAACACTCCCTTCCTTAAAAACAAAGATGCAGAAGTAAGTGGGAGCAAACTGGGAGAGCAGGTGCTCCGACTGCTTGCTCTCCACTGGTCTGCAGTTGTTTGCACTGCTGATGTCACTCACAGAACCCATCCACTAAGAAAATGCACATTCTGCACAGCAGTCAAGCAGCAAGAACAGAGCAGCTCAGGTGACCTGACCAGCACTACCAAGGGACATGGAAGGCAGCAGCAGGGTACTGGACTGACAGCCACTTCTCCATGCTGGGTTAGCCAGCCTCCAAGAGGAAAGCAGTCTGTAAGAACACACACTAGGGCATGCATGCTGTCAGGGTTAGCTCCAAAGGAACTCATGCTCCCCCAGCCCATTGTGCCCCAAGAACTGCAGCCATTCCCACACTTACCGTTGGTACGTATTCCGATGGGAATTTATTTGTTGTATAAGAAATTAAGAGACAGGTTTTACCAACAGCACCATCACCAACTACTACACACTTGATCGTCTGCATAGCTGAAATCTACTAGAATATCAACTCCAGAGAGAACCTAAAAGAAAAAAAAAAGACATACATATGTTTAGCTGTTTCCCATATGCACTAGATAGCCATGCACGTCACCTTTGACTGAAGCCCAAATCACTAACAGCACATGTGATACATGAAAACATAACATTCCTAAATGAGCTGGTAGATCCTTTCCCTCCACCACACATATATAGCTGCTCACATTCATCAGCAAAAGATTTTTTGCCTAGTTACCTACAAGTGGGCAAAAACATCTTTGGGCTTTTCCAGACTCAATTTTTTATGCATGGAAGCATCTAGCCCCAGATGCACTGAAAGCTGGAAGTGTAAGCTCTGGTCTTGAGAGCAGCTCAGGAGCACACCTGCCTCCCAGAGAGCTCCCTCTGGAGAGCAGCTCAGCATGAGGCACACCAGCAGCGTTTATGGAATAAAAATGAACATGTACAGACAGAAATAAACATGATTGTTTTCTTCTTTCCCTGCCTTTTTTTAAGACTTAAGCAGCGTTTTACAATTTTCTGGTTGAAATTGCTAGTTAATACACACTTTTACCCCCACTGTGCAGTGTTAACAGCACTGAGAGCTCAGCAGAGCATTCAGATCCCAAGGGGATTACTCTTCACACATCACAAGATCCAAAAGCACCCAGCTACTCCAACACTGTCTCAAAGCAAAAACTTCAGTACTTGAATTAAACCATTATGCATCACCAATATCTCCTCCAAACACTTGCTGGCCATCTCCAGTGTTGCACAGCTGTCCTGCATTTGGGCATTATTTTAATTAGAGGTGTACCTGGCTCTGGTCACACCTTCACACAGATCTATGAAATCCTGACCCCAGGAAATTAGTGGCTAAGCTCTCACTGACTGTCAGCATAGTATCATCCAAAATACTTTCATTTACAGCAACAAAGGCTTGCTGCAGGCTTTGTAAAGTCCTGACAGGGGGCACGGGGTGGTGCAAGCAGCAAATTTGTCATCATAGGAACAGCAAAGATTTAGTCAAGCAAGGATGCTGCCATAGCTCTCAGGTCTGGGTAACTGCATTAAAAAATCCAAATCAATCCCTCCTGAACTATGCATTTGATCACTTCCTGGGGATTTCATTTCTTACAGTAATGTAAATAAAGTACAGTGCAAATCCAGATTTCTGAGGGTTTAGTCACAGCCAGCAGCATGATTTGATACTGTATATCACACCATCATGCCTGCAAGGAAAGGGAATTGCTAAGGATTTAAAAGAAACATAACACCCCCAACTCTTCTTCAAATACTGCAGGGATGCTCTAAGATTTCAAGAGGGACAGCTACCTTCATAATAAACATCCTCAAAAGTTCCTAAGAACAGTGCATGCAGGGGAATACAAGTCACCACCATTCCCACAAGACCCAGACAAAACCATAAGCAGTTTTAGGAAATGGCAGCAAAGATTCTCAGAGCAATCCATCAGGCAGCACCTGGTACACCAGGCACTCACACTGCCATCCTCATCTATAAATCTCCTTTCAGCAAGCACAGAGACAAGGAATGATGTGTGTAAGCATCAGGCATTGCCACCAGTCCTCTCCTTGTTGCCTCATTTCAGTATCAATAGAATCTATTGATTTATGCAGATCTCAGTTTCCCAGCAGACATCCAGCAGGATGCACTGTGCAGACATATCAACAGGCCCTTCATTAATACAACTAAAAGCTCTGCAATTTGGCCCTGAAGCAAACACATACTTACTCATAAAGACAAAGCAACTATTTACATTTGAAAAGACATCTTCTATGTTCAGGCCAGTTCAATTGTTCACATCCAAGTACTATTATTCAATATTGCCCCAGTTGTGAAGTGCTGCCACAGTTCTGCCTTGCCATGCCATTGGCACTGATTGATCCCAGAGAAATTCCCATTTCAGAACAAAAAACCCAAAAGCAACCAGACAGAAAGCAGGCAGTGGAACAGCACAGCTCAGGCCCATATTAACAAAGTCTTCATGCTCAGAGGAAAGGTGCAAAGGGATGAGCCACTCATTAAGGTGATTCCAGAAGGAAAACACAGCAAAACTCAGGCAGAGGAAATGAACCCAAGGACATTTTGCAGCTAACCCCAGCCACAGTCACCAGTATGCCCCACTCACACGGGCAAGACAACTCCACCATCTGCCCAAAGCATTCAGCTCTGCCACTGCTCAGTGCAGCTAAGCTGCTGCCTCCAGGAATTCCTCTCAGAGTCAGCAAATGAAGTACAAAACAAATCTCCACGCTGAGTTTCCCAGCCACTTCTCATATGTTTTTCCAGTTTCCACTCGAATTTGTTACACTGCCCAGCCAGTCCCTGGAAGCCCTGCTCCAGCTGTCCCTGCTCACCCCAGGGCTGCACAAGGGAGGAACATCCCTCTCAGGTAACAGCACTTACAGCCCTTTAGAGAAGCACTCTTCCCACCAGCTCTCCCCTGGCCAGACCAGAACTCCTCCATGCTGTAATCCTCCCTGCCTGGTCTACCTCTCTCTTCTACCTGCTTCCCCAGTAATTTGCATTTCCTTGTCTACCTGTAATTTGCAGGTTACACATGTGCTTCAGACTACCTGTCCAGAGCCCTGAAAGCACACTAGAGATAAAACCCAGACCCTGAAGCACTCCCTGTGCTCACTGCAACAGACCAATCCATGACCCTCTATAAACACAGATTTTGTATATTACCAGGAAAACTAGCATACACCTTTGTAAAAAAAAAAAAAAAAGGTTCAGTATTACTCTTTAAAGCTCATAAGTCCAGGGAGCACCAAGCAAGCCACAGTACTAGAAAGTGTCTCCAGTCACAGAGTGTGCTGCAAGCCTTTGCTTCCTCCCTGTCCTTGGACACAGCCAAGTCCCCACGCTGGCACTGGGAGAGAAGCTGCTGTTCTCTGGCACGGGCTCAGGTCAGAGACTGGGGGTGACACAGCACCAGCTGCACACATCCACCTTGCACACAGCTCTGCCACAGCTCTGATCCTGGCAGTGAGCTCTCAGCCCTATGCACACAGCTTCTCTCACAGGGAACACCAGCACTGCAAATCAAGAGCATCCACAGGAGCACTGCTCACTCCCTCTGCACCTCCAATTCCCCCTGAAGTGAGGCATTGTTGTGGTGCAGCTCAAGGGCTCAAACACACACACACTGCCTTTTTCTACCAGCTAACCTGATCCTTTCAGTTTTCTGACACTGGGAACAAAACTGAGAGCAAATAACCCAAAGCCTTGCTCTGGAGCCTAAAGCAGAATCTGAATGGCACTACAGGGGTCTGGAAAAGCCCAGGCAGGGTTGTTTTCTTTCTTGTTTTTTTTTTTTCCTCCTTTCTAAAACACAAAACTAACAGCATTTACCATCAAAACAACTGAACTGGACCACTGGAAGCTCTCTATGAAACAAGCAAGTACCACTGCTCTCACACAAGTTGTTCAATTGTGGTTCCCCCACCACAATTGGACACTTCAAGATTACACATTAAAGGAAGCAAAACAAATCTGAGCACATGTCTTGGGTAAAGAGCTCCTCTCACCTTTTTTAATGCATGTATAACTTTATGTTTAAATACTGAAATAAGACAGTGTAAGTTTTAAACAGATTTAGAGTGTTCAGCATAGGTCTCCAAAGTCTTAGCAGTGGCAAAGTAGAGTTGTTGAATACATTATTTTCCTTGGATTAGTAGGCTTTCTAGATTAGCTGGTTGAGCTACTTCATGTTTTGCACTTCTAAAAAGTCCACAGATCACAACTGAAAACAAGCAAATTTCTAAGTAGCTTAGATTCCCTATCCTGGGATCTCCTCTTCCATAGGAATAACTTTAAGGGTACATATATCATTGATTTCTGGTTTAAAAGTAATTTAATCCAATTTGAGATTAACCTCAGAATAATTCACCCCCAGAGTGCAACAACAAGGGAAATAGAAACAAAGAAGTTACAGAGGCTTTGGGCTTGTTTCCCCCTAGAAGTCACCACCTAATAAAAGGAAGTCAACACCAGCAGAGAGAGCACTCCAAGCAGTTTTAAATATCTGAGGGAATTGAAACAGACTGGAAAGCACTGAAGTCACCCCAGCCTGAGAGCAGTGAGTGGATTTTGAGCCATGTAATTGAGAGCCATCTGGCCAAGCCCAGACAGGAGAGCTGGCAAAGACTGGGAATGCAATGCAGGTCAATAGGACTGGATTCTCTTCAAGGAGTTCTGAAGGCTTCTTAAAAACAAATAAAAATTACAAAAAAAAAAAAAAAAAAAAGAAAAGAAACAGAGCAAAAAAAAAAAAGAAAAGAAACAGAGCATTGCACTGATTTCTTCTCTCAAGCCTCTCTGTAGTGTAACAAAAAGCTTCAGCAATTCAGTAAAGTACATGTCAACTAATGATACTTGCAGTATTTGCTGAATTTTAACCTGTTTAACATGTGATCACAACAGCAGGATTTCAGAGAACTCAACATTGTCTTAGAGAACTGGGATCTGGCATCTAGAAACTGTGGATTGCACAGCCATGCAAACTCTGTGAAACTCATAGGCCCATTTTAGACAACTTTGCCTTAAATCTCAATTACACTTTTGTGGAAGACAGCTGATCTGCATTTAGGATCAATTCCAAAAGTGTTACCAGAGATGACAGTAATACAATAAACAAGGAACTGAAGTCTCCAGTGGGACATTCTGGAGCTTGGTAATCCTTCCTGGTGCAAAGCAAATTCTGGAGTGATGCACTTCGGTCACACAGGCCTGTTCAAGCACCAAGACACTGACTGATCACAAGAGGCTGAAGAAATCCACAGTGCCTGGGGCAGGTTGCCACTGACTAAGCACAAGCCACACCACCCCAAACACACTGTCACCTCCTGTGCAAGTCTGACTGTCCCATCCTAATGGCAAGGCAAGCATACAAAACATGGCAGTACTACGGGAGCATTTTGTTTGCACAGAATTTCTGTCATTTGAAAGTAGCTGCAATCTGCTCCAGGACCTATGTGTACTACTAACTGGAGAATTAAGTGAAATTTTGTAGGGCTTTGTACATAATCAGTGCTCCCTACTACACTCAAGAGTTAAGAATCTGCACAATCTCACCTTCACTCTTGCTGTATGTGCAATCTGAAGGAGAAACCACAAGCCTTCAAGCTTGTTAAAATTTCTCTAACTTTTAAGCTACTGAAGTTTGTTTCCAGGTTGAAATGTGTACATTCTCGCAGCCAAAGGAAACTGTGCTGTCAGATCTGTCTGCATGTCCTGAACTCACTTCCTGCCTCTGCACCACACTTCCTCTATCAGGCAGGACTGAAACTGCTGCCATTTCATTGCCAGCCCCGGATACCTCGGCTCGCTGCAGGGCACTGCCCACCAGGAACAATTTGTGGTGCTCTCTGGGACACACCATGAGCTTATGAGCTGAACTTTAACTACTCCATCACAGCTTCCAGATCCTGTTTGGGCACCTGCTCCACACTCCAAGAAACAAAAAGCCATTTCTGAAAACTAATTTTTTTTTCCCCCATCCAATGTCATTTTACAGTTAACAGTTTATTCATCCAACTCAAAGCACTCAGGGGTCCACACTGAAAGGAACAATACTCACAGGCCTTTACTCATGATCTCTGGTAACTACTTTTGCCCTTCCACAATACTTTCATTTCCTATCCTATAACCACACAGTTCTAAAGGAAGTCTTTCTTTGTACTTGATAATTTCTTCCCAAATTAATCCAATCCATTTCAAGGTCCTTGCCCTCAGCCACCTCTTCTAGCCCTACTACAAACTAACACTTTTGCTTTTCAAAGTGACAAATCTCTCCAGTCACAGGGACACCAAGGACAGGTACTTGGCTGCTACAATCCCAGCAACCTGATTTGCCTCACCAGAGATGCCTAGCAGCATTACATGTATTTTATGTCTGTATTACAAACACCACATGACAAAGGTCACAGTGTATAAAACACTTTCTCTGCAGAGATCCCAAGCCACTAAGGAAGGGACCACACGAGCTTGGCTGCCAGCCACAAAGGGAGAAGACCTTGGACTTCTTGGTACAACCTGTGATGCAAAACACAAACAGAAGCCACTCTCTGTTTAAGAGCTAAACTCCAGAAAAATTAACTGGCACAGAAGCAGAACTGTTTTCAAGAGTAGCATCACCACAGCCAGAATTCTCCTTTGCACATGTGCAGCAACCATCTACAGACACTATGAAAATCCTCCAGCACAAAGCCCACCTTCCAGCTTGCTAGGAATCATCTTCTTCATGAAGATCTCACCCCAGAACTAAACACATCTGCCACGTCTCTGCTAGTAAGGTGGTAAATGACACATAAAAGAATATATTAGGTTCTAAACCACCTGGTGCCCAAGCTCAACTGCCCATCCTGCCCACAGCTTAGACTGCTGCAGACACTTGAGCTCCATACTCAAACCCAGAGGTTCCAAGTCAAGCTTATGGTCTGGGTCTTTAGTTTCTTAGGTGAGGCCTAAACTGGCTGTTGAACTACAAACCAGCACAGCACTGGAGTTCCACTCCTCTAGAGCAAGGCAAATCATGGAGTCCAAGCTAAAACCTGCAAAAGCACAAGGGGCAGACTTGAGAATCTTGTACTCCATCAGTTCACGATGTTGAAAAGGATATCCTGCTTAAAGCATTGTTTTGGGGTTAACTGTCACTAACGGATGAGACACAGTCCTTTAAATACTCCCAGTTCTCCCTGCAGAGTATAAATTGTGTCTCCAAAAACTATGCTGCTGTTCACTTTATAAGTGTGTCTAATTATGAGACACAGCCACAAAAGTTCAATTGCAGTAGCAGCTGTGTCAAGATAAACACAAGAATTCAGGTAAAGACCTGGATTTGCAGTGGGTGGGTTTTTATCTGAGGTTGAAGAGACTGACAGCAGCAGAGCACACTGCTGGGCTCCACACCTGCCCACACCAACAGCCTCACCTGCTGTTGGATGCCAGCATGAGAAATTTGTGGGCAGGCACACAAAAACAAGCAGTGGGAAGAGCCACAGGATCACCATCACCAACAGAGCTGGATCAATATCACGAGAGCCCTGATTTAGCTCATAGGCTCCTGTTGTTCTTGAAACCCACAGAGTTTGCTGTCATTATGGGAATCCCTGTTGGGATCAAGCATGGTGAGTCTGAGGTCCTCAAGCATCCCTTACTCTGCCACTCAACAGAGCCTGCACATCCCAACACCTCTGCAGGTCTGAAGCTCCCATTTCTGGACAAGTTACTATGAATTGCCAGAGAAGTGGTAAAAGATCTCTTCTCAAAATGCAACTGTCAGAGAACAGAATATGCTGAGTTGGAAGGGACCTCACTGTTGGAGGTCAACTGATATTTTCTGTACTTAATGCTTTTCTTTTTCTAATTCTGTAAGGTTTGAGAACTACTTTGCACATCTTTCTAAAGATTCCTCACAACCACCTGATACACACACACAAAAGACAGAAGTGAAGACAGTTGGACATGGGAATTTTAATAGCCTGAGCCCAAACTACCAGCAGCACCATAACACACATTCCAACTTTTCCAACTTCAGAAAAAGAAGGGGAAAACCATGTCATCCCATTTTAGCCCTAAATTCAAAACCAGAAAGCTGACCAGCTAGACAGTGGGACTCAGCAGCCCTGCTGCCACCCCAGTTACACTGGTGCAGCTGTGCCTGCACCTGCTCTACCCCAGGCACTGTCCACTGTCCTACTTCAAGGCTCCAACCAACCACCCTCACCTGAACACCACCCCCACAGAAAAAAGTGACAACTTTCCCATTATCACTCTGGTTAAGGTTACACTGTCAAAATTAGCTTCAGCACTGGAAAAACCTGCCCCAGATTAAGCACTGGGAAGTGTGTGGGGATACATTAAGTCCTTTTCTGTCACTGGCATTTTAATCTTATCTTATTACTCTTCACTTTCATACTCTGCAGGAGGCTGTTTTCCTCAACCATGCAACAAATCCAACAATATTTTACCACCACTTAAACCCCCTATTTTCACTAGCTTAGTTGCATACTGATAATATTTAAAAATACAAGCTGCACCTACACTTTTTAGGACACAGCATCCAACCAATGCCCACATGGCCCTGATGGATCTCCTACATTCAACAGTGGTAGAAAAGGCACTGGCAAAAGTTCCTTTATTTTGAGGCATGTTTTTCCTCCATGAGAAGGACCCTGCAGAATATCCTGCTCACTCCTGTTATGTTCAGAGTACAGGAGAGCTGCAGGTGCTCCATCCACACAACCTGGAAGTTCCTGGAAAAGATGTGCTGTGTTCAGTGGTAATAACTCAGGCTGTGTACCAGCATGCTGTTTGAGGACTCCAAAGATAAAAAACACTGCAAAAGCAACTTTTCCCAGATACTGAGCAATTGTGGATCTCTGTTAAAATAAAGCTGCTGGAAGGCTCACCAACACCATGCCAGCAGCAGGGGAGCTGCCCTTCACCCACCTAACCAGCAGAAGGAACCAGAGCAGCTGGAACCAGCCCACTTTGCCCGGCCCAAGATGAGCCCCAGCAGCCCTGCACTCAGGACCAAGAGCCTGCTGGGCACTGGCACTTATCCAGCCACTGGCAGATGCACAAGAGGCTCACAAAGATGTAGCAGCACTCCAGGACACGGGAGAGTCAGCAACACTGCACATGCAGCAAACCCTGAAGCAGCACTGAACTCAAGGTAACTGCTCAAACACACTGATGCTGCCAGATGCAGGCCCCTCTGCACTCAGCTGTTCCCCAGCCACTCCTTGGTGCACACAGACATCCAGCTCATGGAGTGGCTGGCACAGGCTGCCAGGAGCATTCTTGTCATTATTTCTCCAAACAGAACACTCATCATTGGCCAGAAACACAGCACAGCATCCTTCAACTTGAGAGAGCTGAGCAATTCAAACCAACTTGTTCCAAAGCAAGACAATTCTGGCAGCCTCAGCACTGCATGAAACAGCAACCCCATGCAGCTCTCCCAGGGTCTCTGCCTGTCCCAACCCACAGCAGCCCCAGGCTTGGTGAAATCCTTCACCTGCCAGAGTTTGGGCTGTGCTGATCCCACACAATCTCATCAGAGGCACGGACAACTCAGCAAAAGTGACCCAGTACCTACTCACCCTCTCCACACAAAGAAAGCCCTCATGCTACTTTATTAAAAAAGGTTCTGTATTGGTTTTTCATGAGACAAGAAAATAGTGCATGGACCAACTCTCCTGGTAGGAGTTACACCACAGCACTCTAAAATAATGGGGTGAATTAGAATCACAAGAGCCTAAAACAGAAAACAGCATCTAAAAGCTTTTGAAAACAAATTCTTTGTTTTCTCTTTATAAAATATCACTTGTTTGGAAGAAAAATCAACACATCTCAAGGAAAGAACAGCTGCTCTACTGAAAATAGGCCAATTAGTATTTTGAAGTTTTATGTCTCTTTAGGTCAGAGTTATTTTCTGAAACTCCAAGGGAAGATCACAAAGATAATTACCCAAACTTTGCTTCTTGCTCTGTTTGCAGTTTTCTGCACATCCAGGCAAACAAACCCAGTTTATCCACTCAAAACCAACCTAAAGGATCCCCTACCAGAAGCTGGGAATTTCCTGCCTTAACACCATCCTGTCACACACACCACGGGCTGCAGGAGGCTGTGTCGGGGCCAGACATCCCCAGGGAGGGAGAACTTTGGTGCCAGGCTTCAGCCCTTGCAGAAACTCTGGAGGAAGGGATTTCTTTACCTGCCATTCCTAAGGGCAGTCCTTCCTGATGGATATACCCTTAGCTTGTAGAGTGTAAAACCATAATAAAGTGTCAAGTGTAGGGTTTGGAGGAAGCCAGCTAATTAACTCATGACAAGCTGCAGAAATGTAAAGATACTTTAAATTTATTTTAAAACTTTGCATAAAGGCTTACCCGGTCAATAAGTTGTTTTATTTGTCATATATTAACTACTGAAAATAGGGTGCTTTCACTCACATTTAATGTAAGAGAGTGAAAGGAGCAAAGGAAGAAGACTAAGTGGTTAAAGAGAGCTTCTTGCTACCTGAAGCACCAGAAAACAAATTCACTTCCGTTTGACTTGACAGCACCTTCAGCTTCTAAAACAAAAAAGATGTCATTCTTTCCTTAGGAAAGAATCTTTTCCTGAAGGGCAAGGATAACTACACCCCCTACAATTCCTCCTAACTGTCTCCTGCTCTAGAAACTCATATCATAAATTCATGCTGGAGTCAAAGGACAGCAGGGAAACCCAGCTGACCACAAAGGGCAGGTAGGGAAGGAGCAGGATAAAACACACATAAAGCTCACATACAACTTTTAAAAGCTGTGGGCACTCACATGGGCATCAAGCAGGTTAAACACACCTCACCTGCAACATTTACACCTCAGCTGCAGTGCTGCACGTTTGTTTATTGTCCAAGTCTTCCAAGAGCTGGAACTCAGCTACACCAACCCACCACGGTAACAAGAGAGCTGCTGAAAAGGCTTTAATTGAAAGGTCCAGCTATCTGTGCTCATAAAACTTGGAAATTTATTTTAGTACTAAAGCTGCATTTTAACCAAAAGGAAACTTTACATCAAGATTAGTGGCCAGCTTCATACTGCACTTTCCATCAGCCTCACACAGGGTTTACAGCAAGGAAATCCCACTGCACACTTACAAGAGAAATCCCTGGGAGCTTCACAGGGGCTCCATTTCTGTTCTCTGTTGGTTTCTAACTGAACTACAATTTCCACTTCAGGTACTTCACACTCTAGAGCTTCCAGAGCTTTTCTCTATAAACAGTAAAAACATCATGAACTCCTCAGCCTGGCCATCAGTTTCAGACAAACAAACAACCCCAAAGCAGAGCACTTAATGAATTCAGAGCATCAGTTGCAGGTCATGAATAACCAAGTTCAAAGTATGCAAATCTAGTGATTAAAATTTCTGCCTAGGATATGTTACCAAAGAGAAAACATGTTTTATCTTGCACCACAGCAATTTTCTATTCCTTGCCAAGACTTAAAAATCTTTTTTTGCTGTTGTTACTGAAGCATAAACGAGAACACTTTGAACACCAAACCATTTTTACAGTCAGCAGTATTCTGATTCAAACCTTACATGCACATCTAAGACCTGACTCAAATACACACTTGCCTGTATTATCTTCCTCAGAACCTTACACTGACAACAAGAGTTTACAAAGCAGAAGTTTACAACAGAAGGAAGTTTACAACAGCTTCCCCACATACAGCTAGCTGAACATAATTTGCTTACCAAAAAAGAGAAGCTGTAATGCTTTACTGAGTTATGTCAATCAGCAATACAAAGAGCTTGGCCCACGTTTTAAACACCCCTTCCAAAAAGTGGTTGGGGCACTGCAACTCAATACTTTGAACAGCCCACACCTCCTTCCCTGGGAGAGAAGCACAGATAAATATGAGACAAAGACAATCACAGATGGCCAGACCAAGCCACTTCTGATCACTCAGTTGCCATCTAACATGGCCTCCTTGCCAGGCTTGTCTTCCTCATGCTGCTGCCAAGAGGGGAGCCCTGGCTGCCCTGGCCACAGCATCCACACAGAAAGGACACCACGGGTCCTGACTATTCTTTGCTAAGCACAGGGATCCAATGCTGCTGTTACACTCACAGCCACCTGGCTCCACAACTGCTTCCCACTGCTGTCATCAGCTGCAAGTTCTTTCTACTTACAGATACACAACTGAAACCCAGACCACTAAAACAGACCTTTAAAACACAGACAGGTGTTATGCTACTGCGGTATATACATTCTTATGAGATTTCTAAGGAGAATGTCATATGTCAACACCAACCCTGGGTGCTACGGTGGCATCACGCTGTAATGACAGCTGTGGGGCAGCTCTGGGTAACCCACAGCCTTGCAGCTCGTGAGGCAAATGCCCAGAAGAGCCTGCGATTCCTCGACTGAGCGTTCCCTGTGCAGGGAACACAGCTGGAGCTCGACCCCACGCCATGCCCGCACCCCGCTGCGGTTCAGGGCTCCTGTGCCGTGGCACAGCCCAGCCCAGCCCGCAGCCCCTCGGGGCTTCTCCCACAGCCCCGGGCGCAGCCGGGCTGCTACCGAGCGCGGGGAGCCGCGGCTGGGGCCGGGCCGGGCCGGGCGGGGCCGGGCCGGACAGGGCCAAGGGAGCGCGGCCGGTCCCCGCCATGGCTGCGGGGACGCTTCCTGCGCCGCTCCGAGGGTCCAGCCCGCCCGCCCGCCGCCCGGAAGGCGAGGAAGGGTGGGGAGGAGAAGCGGCGGCCATGCCCACCGCCTCAACAGACCGGCCCCACAAAGGAAGCGCCCGCCAGCGGCCGCCGGGACCCGCCGGGACCCGCCGGGACGAGGCCGCCCTTCCCCCCGGCACACACAGCAGGCCCGGCTGGGCGGCTCCCGCACAGCGGGTGCTCCGACCGAGGCGAAGGCCGGGGTTCTGTCGGCGGGTGCCGGGCGGGGATCGCGGCCGGGCGGCGGTCCCGGTGTGGCGGTGCCCGCCCGGGGGTCCCGGAGCCGTCCCCGCCCCCCTTCCCCCCCCGCTCTCACCTCGGACGCTCCGCCGGGCGTTGGCAGCTCACTGCGGGGTCTCCTCCGCGCAGGCACAGGGGCAGCCGGTGACGTCACCGCGCAGCGTGCCGGCGAGGGGCGTGCCGGCTGCAGCGCCCCCTGGCGGACACGCGTCGCGGACCGGCAGGGGGCGCGCGCGGGCACGGCCTGCCCGACGGGAGGCTCGGTGCAGCGCCCGAACTCCCTCCGGGATTTGTTGGTTTGTTGGTTTGTTTGTTTGTTTGTCCCTGTGTATGAAATAAGAAGGGCCAAAGACCCACAGTTCCTCCTGCTGGGACACTGCTCCTGGCTGGGAGACGACACCCCAGAGCAGCGAGCACTTATGGTGGGTTAAATCCCCTTTACCCGCCTCCATTCTTCATCTCCACGCAGGGCCACTTTGAGAAGCAAAGCAAAATTCTGGCCTGAAGCTGAAAACTCCAGAGTAATTCAAATTTTAAAAGCTGGAAAGAGCTGCAAGTATCAGTGCCAGCAGTCTCAAGTCATCACACACCGGCTCTGGGCAGCACCTGGCAGGGGTCAAACCCTCAGAGCACATTTGTGTTGGGCCTCTTAAATGAGCCCTGGTTCATATGCACGGCCAAAGACAGAACAAAACCCACTCTGCCCAATGCAATGGTGTCAGAAGCACATCTGTGCCTTCTTCTGCAAATATTGGCCATCCCTGGGGATTTTGGAAAGAGCCATTGCCTTCTGAATATGCTCACTGCTGCCCTGAGCACTCACAAGTAAGAGCAAAGGAAGAGAAGTATTTTCAAAAGAGTTCTCAAGAAGAGATCATTAATGTCAGTGTCTGTCTCTTCCAGCTGATTTTGGATGAAATCCCTGCCCTGTCAAGCACAAAGGCAGCAGCTGGGTAGAGGCTGAGCTGAGTAGATGAGACCCTGGAGTCTCCCACAGGGCACCATCTCCTCGTTTCTCCAGAAACTCATCCTTGCCGCAAGCATCACAGGAGGCTCCACCTCAACCTCTTGCCACCACCTTCATCCTTGTCTGTGCTCCAGATTATGGGGTTTTTTGGCTCTAAAGCACCTTCCAGTATTTCTGATGATGCCTCAGTTCTTTGGCTTTAATTAGATCCCAACAGTGCATAAGCAATTTTGGGGGAATGGTTCCCCCTTTCCATCAAGCCCTCCCTGCTGCAGCCTCACTCCCCACTTCCCACAGTGCCCAGAACACTGAGCATGGCTACGAGCTCATCACCTCCATGTCCTGTCTCTCTCTTCCTTTGTGTTTTCATACAAAGTGGTTTTGCTTTTTGGGGGCAAATCCAAAAGACTTGACAGTGCCATGGGGAACTGCAGAACACCTGTGAGTTGTGGGGAAGGGAGGGCCAGGGGTATCTGCTGGACACAAGTGACATCCCACCAAAGGCTACAAAGGTCCACAACCACCACTCCCCAATCCTCTTGTGCATGCCATGGTACAGAAATTAATGATGGAAACAGATAAAACCAGGGCAGGAATCCCCACTTCCCAGAGGAGCATAAATCAACACACGTGAAGATCTGGTGTTGCTGTAATTAGCACCACACAAAGCCCATGCAGTAATTAACTTTCTCCCTTCCAAGTAAAGACTTAATAGCATGCAGTAAAATCAGACCCAAGGCGATGAAATGAGCAGAGAAAAACCCTGTCAAATTAGGCACCTGTGACTTGATAAGGAATTAATTATAGCCTCGTCTAATACTACTACTAATAATAATAATAATAAATTGCTTTTAATAAGCCCTTGTGCTCCAAGTGAGGAAAGACTTTGAGAAAAATGTCCCATACTGAATCCAAGGAGCAGATTTCTGCCAAACTGGGATGTAGGCAAGCTACTGCACTGGACAGAGCTGAGAGAAAAAAAATCTGGGACAAAAAAAAAGTCCTGGGCTGTGAGGGAACTGCCCCAAACCTCCCAATCCTCTGTAACAGCAGCAGGAAACAGCTCTTCCCATGAGGAACTGTCACTGCCAGCAGCCTTGAGCACTTCCCAAGGCAACTCCCAGTGCGTGGGCATGAGGACAGAGGGACACTGGAGACCAGAGGCGAGGCTGTGTCCTGCAAAGGGGGAATAAACTCCAGCAATGGCAAAACAGTGACAGTGCTGGTCCCCAAGGGTCTCGTTTCTGCAGATGCCCTCACAGTCAGGCTCCACCCAGAAGCACCAACTCCATCCATAGTGGGCCCAGACCCCAGGGTCAGAATTCAGCTCCTATAAGTGCTTCCCAACCCTGCCACGCTGCCCATGGAGGTGGCAGGACCATTGTGTACATGCAATGCCTGGAGCAGCTTATAAGATCACCTTGTCCTGTCAGGAAAGTGAGGAATTCATGGGAGAATCCGACCAGATCCAACGTTACATGCCAGGATCCAACCTGGACATCCTTTCTGTCAATAAATTCCAACTTTGGCTCCTCACAGAAGAGCAGGCAAGTTCCTGAAGAAGCCCTGTGTAGCTGGGCAGAGGGAGGATATCTCCTCAGCAGCTCTGATCTTTACTTTCCCCTAGTTTTCCTAGGTGGAAAAAAATGCTACCAGCTCCACGTGCCACTAAGTCTCCCTAGAAAAGCTAAAGGTATTTTTTGCCACGCAGAAAGAAAACAGGGCCTGTCTTGGTGGTACATGTGAAATCAAGGTTGATTTATTTCTCTCCCCACTGCTCTGGCATAAAGTCATCCAGTATCCTGTCTCAATCTGGCAGTTCATGCACTCAAATCCAAGGGGAAATGCATGAGGATGTGAAACACACATCATCTGAAGAGCACCTGAAGCCTGCACGGCACTTCTGAGGATTCTCTTTCCAGAGAAGAGAGCTTTAGGTGGCCTCATGTTCCCAGCTCAGGGATTCACCAGCTAGGACAGAGACCAGAAGACTCATCACAGCAGACCCTTTGCACAGGCTTTTGACCACTCTTCCCAGGCCACAGAGCTCTCTAAACATGTGCATTTTAACCGGGGGCAAAATCCAGCCCTGAGAGCCTTACCTGACACAAGCACTCATAGTGAGGTACACCAGAGCCAAGCAGATAGGAGATATCATTTTTACAGCATTATCACATCTGCCCCAAGCATTTCTGCTTTCTGCTCCAAGTTCTCTTGGAACTCACACCTCCTGGTATCACCTGCCTCTTGCTATAGCTTGGCACAGGTCAATGAAGTAAATTATTAAATTACTAGAAAATCCAGTAAGACTGAATGCAGAATTAAGTCTCCTTAAAGCACAAAGCAATCAGCATTTCTGGTCTCTTTCCTTGCCCTGCCTTTGGCAGCACACAGGCACTGTCTCCCCTCGCTCAGGGGCTCTGCTCAGGGTGTCCTGGGTGGTCACTTGTGTGACGTGGTCAGGCCCTGGAAGTTGGGCTCTGTGCACAGGGGCAGTGCTGCCTGCCGGCTCAGCAGCTTCTCCAGGGCAGCAATTTCAGCATCTCGTCTCTCTATGTCCTCAAACGGAGTCCAGGACATGTCATGCTGGAGCTTATAGGCACCAAGAAATTCATGGGGAGTGGTACCCCATTCCTGGTGGAGAAAAGAGAGATTCCATCAGTGCACAGTTTCTCTTGGAGCTGGGTTGTGCTGTCCCTCAGCCCTACTACCTTCAAAGCAGTCTCAGCTACGTGACCATCCCATCTCCTAACCTAAAAACAGCCTTAGCTTCCCCAAGTCCAAGATCAGGTTGAGCTCCAGCACTGTGACACACGAAGGCTTCTGAACACAAGATTTCTCTGATCTGCCCAGAGCTTTGCCCTGAAGCCTCCACCCTGCATGTAAGAAAAAGGGGAGTCTGGAAGGAGGAGACATCCAAGGCATCCCCTCAGCTGCAGGCAATCTCAGTCCCTGGGCTGAAGTACCTGAAGGGACTGTCCTGCCAGGCAGCCACAGCAGCCAGGGAAGGCCCAGAGCACACGGGCAGTTCTTTACTGCCAGACAAAGAACCGCAGGTACCAAAAGATGAAATTCAGGTCCAAAGAGTTTCTTGCCCCAAAGGGTTTCTTGCCATTCTCCACCAAGAGCCAGAGAACTCCATAAGATGGCTCTGGCCCCACCAGACTATCCCAGGGCAAGGGCAAACACCAAACCTGAGTGGGGACCAATGAATGTCCCCCTCAAGCTGGTGCTTTTTCCTGAGCTCCATATGTTCCCAAGCACCAGAAACATTTTTTTCCCCTCCCTGCTTCTTGATGGGCTGCAGCCACCCACCTTAGGAGACAGGATGGAGAAGTATCGCTGCCCACTCTCCCGTCTGTACATGTAATAAACATTTCCTGGCTTCTTCACAAGGTTGCAGGCCACGTGGTTCAGATCTGCATCCCTGTTAGCTTCATCCAAGACCTGGAAATACACAAAACTTCACATCTTTACACTTCAAATAAACTTACAGCATAGCCCAAGACACATCATGGGTCATGAGGCTTTGATCTCTCTGGGACACAGGAAGGAGATGCTTTCCAAAGAGTTTTTTCCAGTTCTTCCCTGTCAGTAGGACTTCAGAGAACCTCTCCACAGAGGTGGAGATAACCCAGATTCACCTCTACACTTGACACCACCACATCTTTGGCTTATTCCTCATCTCCATACACAGCTGCTGGACTCTGGGGCCTTTCTGCTGTGCCCTGCAAGGGAAGGGGCAGGAAACAAAGGAGAATTCATCTCCCCAGCTCCACCACCTGACTGCTCCACTGCTCCAGCTCCACCAGTTAATGACCACATGACGTAATGGCCTCAATGGCAGTGGGCCAGTTGCAGTGACTGGCAGATCCTTCCCCCCTCTGGCTCCAGATTTCACCCCTAAGGGTGAAGGCTGGATTGATGAGCACAGCCCAGCCCTGCTGTGTGCTGCTGGGACCACCCAGCAAATGAGCCAGGATAGACAGGAAAGCCAAAGTTATCATCAGGTAAGAGCTCATCTCTCCCAGGGCCTCAGACCCAGCTAGGGCCACATCATCACTTCACCAGACCCTTACAAGAGCACAGTGCACACACAAGTCACCTGTCCCAAAACCAGACTCACCCCTCTCTGTCCTGACACCCGAGCTGTTTTGGACCACCCACCCTTGCTCCCCTGCTTTAGTCAGAGTCCTTCCTGGTGTGCACAGGATGCAGGGAAAGCACCAAAACCAACCCTCCCCCATCCCCCTTGACACCAGACAATAAACCTCCTTATTTTTCCATTGAATCTTCTCTGCTCCTGGCCCCAACTCACATCTAGGCCACAGCTTTCCCCAAATGCTTAGCAGATGCTTATCTCCCCAGGCCAGGCAATGAGCCTGGTGCTCATCCTCACTTACCTTCCTTGCCTGCTCCTGCAGGTGCCGGATCTGCTCAGCAATGACCGTCAGCTTGCTGCAGGCATTCGCCCGGACAAAGTCATCAGCCTGGCAGAGAAAATCAGGGCTGGTCAGGACAGCAAGAACCACAGCCCTCTAGACTGTGCTGAGCCAGCTATGGTCCAGCTCAAGGCATCAACAGGGCTATCCTGACACCCCCAGGCAGGAGCAAGGACCAGGAGCTGTCTGGACAGGCCAAGGGGCAGTGAGAGGGAGCAGCAGGACGTACTGAGAAGCAATGGGTTGGACTGGGAGGTGGTGGGATGCACAGGGAGGAGGCAGTAGGACATACTCTAAAGCATTTAGGTGAACTGAGAAGCTCTGGGGGACATCAGTGGAATAGAGGATGTACTATGAGGCACTGGGGGAATAGTATAACATACTGGAGGGCACTGGGAGGACCAGTAGGACATATCAGGAGAAACTGGGGTGGACTGAGAGGCAGGATGGACTGGGAATCACTGAAGCAGCCACAGGACATATCTGGGGTGCTAGGATGGACTGGGAGCGTGGTAGTGGGAGGTATCTGTACACGCTGCTGTGAACTAAAGATAGTGGGGCATACTGGGATGGGACTTCAGTGGGTTGCTCTAGGAGTCACTGTGGGGCAGCAAGGCACAGTGGGAAGCACTAAAGTGCAATAGGAGGTTCTGGAGACACCAACAGCGTGGCAACTCGGGAAGATACTGGCGGGACACTGCGAAATACTGGAGAGGGACAGTGGGAGATGGTGGGAAACATCACTGGACACACAAGAGGCCGCCGGGGCCACCGGAGAGCAGCGGGACGCGCTGGGAGGTACCAAGGCCGCCGCCGGCTGAGAAGGCCCCGTAGACGGCCGGGAGGCAGCGGGACTGCGAACTCTGCTCAGCCCCGCCGCTGGGACCCGGCCCTCACCTGCTGCACCTGCCGGGCCAGGGCCACTAGGTCCCCGGGGTCCCCGACGCGGCCGGCGCGACCGGCGCTGCCCTCGACCAGGGCCAGCCCGGTACCGGGGCCGGGGCCGTCATCCCCCGGCTCCGCGCCGCCCTCCGCCATGGCCACCGCGGCGCCGCTTCCGCCCGGCGGGGCCGCTTCCGCTGCGGCGTCAGCACGCACG